>SRPQ01000023.1:0-79588 GCA_018360075.1 Claviceps cyperi
GGGGGGCGATTTGGGAACTTATTCCAAGTCCAAGCAAGACACTGGCTTGTGTACGTATGTACGTTTCGTACTATGCGCCCCGTCGTCTTTGTATATAATCAATGTTTTGGTCTTGAAAGTCTTCTTCACGTCTTCTCCTGTTTCGGCTTTTAAGGCTTTTCAGGGTGGAGGCACACGAAAAGCCAAGCTCAGAAAGCGGCCCGAGTATCTCAGCTTTGTGTTCCCGCGGGGGCTGGATTTATGAAAAGCCTTTGACGCTTGATGGATTCAGGCTGTAAAGCAAACAGCTCTCATGCGGCATCGTTTCTGCGTGAAAAAAATATGGCTCTGCTCCTGGACGGCGAACGTATGCAGAGTCTTTCGCACGCTGTCCACGGATTGGTGGTGTACGACGGTCCGACGTGTCTGCGCATCGAGTACAGGACCAAAAGGAAAAGGAACAACAAGACGAGGAGGCGAAGACTGCTCATCGGCGACAAACTGGTTGCACCCCTCGTTCAGCGACCGCTTATCAACCACGAGCCAACGGAACGACGAGGAAGAGAATGGATGCATGACGAGAGACAAGCGTGTCATCAATGCACACTCTGAGTACTTGCCCCTTCCTTCCGAGCTCGCGAGGGGCAAAATAAGCCGTTGGGGCTCATCCTGTCTGCGAAAACGTGCAGCTCTACAATGTAAGACAAGAAGAAAACGTCATATGTGACGAAGGGCATCACTGATACCTAGCCCTGGACGGAAGTCATGGTGTTGAAGCCGGAGTACATATGATCTGTTCACTGCCGCGAACTTATTACACAAGCGCAACGCGGCAGCGGATTCGCCTAAACGGAGAGTGAGCACCATCAGCTGAGTAATGACGATGGATGCAGCCAGTGTTCCGAGAAGACTCGGGGTGGTTTTTCATGTCGAGTGCCCACGCCGATGTATCGCGTGTTGAAGAAAACGATCTTAGTGGAATGCATTGTTACTTGTGGAGCGTTCAATTCAAGAAAAACAAGAACGTCAACCATTGATGTCAGAGTGTCAATTTGCCAAAATCATGTCCGCGCCGTGGACAAAAGCATGACCTGTCATGTTTCGCAAGTGATCGATAGCAATCCCTCGCGAAAAGTGGTTTCCGAAATGCTCAACGTTGTTCAGGACTTGTCAGAATCGTCGTGCAGCGACAGAAAAAGTTTCAACGCCTTGGTCTACCGGCCGGTCCCAGACAAACAATGCTGCGTCACTGCTCAGTGCTCAGTGCTCAGTGCTCACAAGCCAAAGACCGAAAACATAAGCCGCCTGAGAAATGCGCCATTTATTGCCGTGACAGACGGACAACGAGGTCGACGCGCTTACAGATGCTCTGCCTTCCTGGGTTAACGCCATTGAAGCACTCAAACAGACATTGGCGTTCTTGCTGCTTCCATTGGACAAATTTGACATTCTCAGGACGGTAGTGTTGGCAGCCAATTGGCTCGAAAGCTGCTTCTCTTCTCAATACATACCTTGACGCGCTCCAGCTTCCGTCTCTCCTGGCCATGTGTGGCAAAAGAACCAAATGCCTAAATCAGCCTTGTGCATGAGAGGAGCTCACTCAACAGGAAAAAAGCAGCCTCAAAGCAGGCGTGGAGGTCTGACAGTACCGAATCCGAGAGAGCTCAGGGTGACAGGAACGCCAGTAAACAGACTCGTAATGAGGAGAAAGACAACGAAGAGGGTGTGCGAGGCCACAGGTCCCGCGAATACGTGAGTAGATCATCTACATATCACAAAGGACAGACGCACAGACCCCGGTTTGTCGGAAGGCTCACTTCATGTCACGTGCCCTACACCCCCTTGCTCCTCGGTCGCGACTTGGAGTGACATGATGACTTCAGAAACGAATGCTTCAAAATGCTTCATCGCGTAGCCTACGCCTTTGGGCAATCACAATCATCGAGCTCGAAATAAACGAAGTCCGGTCTTGAGCGGTAGATTGACGGAAATTAGGTAACAGCCACAATCTCAGTCAAACTACTGTTGCGATAAGTACGATGTAGCTCTTAGTCACAAAGGTCATTTCATTGTTGGTGTTTTGATCTCGAGCCAACTTGCGCAATGCATTCTTTGCTCATAGCACAAGAAAAGTTTGATCTTCGGCGAAGTCGGCAGTGCAGGAAGATTCCTTCTCAAAGCACGCCGCCAGTTGGCCCGTGCTACTCCGTATGTCGCGGCGGCGATCGGCAGTACTTTCTGTCATGTGCCGATTTTGCGGGCCCGACGATGTACTCCTCGTAAAGCTGCGACATGATTGGCTGCAAACCCTGTTAATTCCCTGTCAGCGACATGAGGTGAGCCTCCAGAGTCCGGACCGCTAAAATGGGATTCCGACGTATTGTTTGTTAACTTATTGAGCTTTCGTGCTGCCGTAATTGCAAAGGGAGGAGGGGAAGCCCGCAGAATAACCAAGCCGAAGTCGATTCTCGACGGAACAGGGACAGGGGCTTGCTCGATTTATTGCCTTTGGGAGAAGTCTTCCCATCTCACCGTTCACGTGCGTCCTAGTCAGGCGGTCTCCTACGCGCAACTTGTTGTCGCGGTCTCAAGAGTCGAGAACTCGAGACTGCACCCGGCCGTGCCTGAATTGTTGATTGAGCCAAATGCCTGGAGCGGCATTTTCTTGACTATCGGCGTGGTATTCTCGCTACCCCTAGCATGTATGCATGTAACAGCGTTGCATCAAGAGGTGACACCCGCGATACGTGGGAATATGAGCCATCATGGTCGATGATGGTGATGGCATGTTTGCTTTGCCTGCACTGACAGCCGACGCGGCCGTATCAGCTTCAGTTGGCAGCTGGCAGCCGGCTTGCTGGCAGGTGGTGACAGACTGGCAGGCCACAAGGGCTGGTGGCCACCGCGATGGCACACAGAATGCTCATCCGCCCACAAACACGATGTGTATCAGACCACTGCAATGCCATCTCAACCGGCATCTTCTTCTGCGACATCGACTCTGCTCTCATCGGACGGCCACAGCAGGTACACACGGCGACGACTTGTCTCTTGGCCAAACTGGCTATGTACCAACTGCGCGAAAGTACGGGCCCCAACGAAAATGGGAACAACGGGAAATGGGAGAAACGGGACATGGATTTGGGCTTGGGTCTGGCTGCCGCCGAAACAATGCACGTCGACGCCGCACGTCCTACATGCCGGCCCACGTTGCTACACTTCCGGCCAAGTGCCTGGCATGAGCGGACGCGGTTCCCATCATTGCCCTATTCTGGGACTAAGCAGGGCTCTCTGTTGGAAGCATTGTTTTCTGTGTACCACGCACGGCCATGAACATCGATCGAAGCCTGTAGGGCGACGACTCACGAGACGGCGTGATGAACGAAAAGTACAGTACATATGGAGCCTGAAGGACCACAGCGATGCGGAGCTGCCCCGCGAATCTGCCTCGTCACCGAGGTGGCAGTCGCCGCCGCCGCTTGTTCTCCTCTGGGCTACCTACGGAGTACATACATGCATCCATATGTACCTACATTGTAGTCGCCAATGCCCGATCCGCCGTCACTTGAGCAAACTTCGGCCTGGCTGGCAGTGGCCAATAGCACGCGAAATCATGTGGACCGCTCTGCTGGCGCCAAAGTTGTTCGCTGCTTGCTGCTTGCAGGTGCTGCTGGTACGAGGCCGCGCCTGGCGCCACCCGCATTACCCGCATATATCATAGACGCAGACTGCCCCGGATCGATATCTTGAAGACCATGCCGCTGATGGTCAAGTCTCACTCTCTACATCTCTGTATCCAGCCGTTCAGCCATTCAGCTACTGCTTCGCTTATTGAAATGAGAGCATGCTGTACCGCAGCAAATAGCCACGCTGTTCGGGTACGCCAGCACCCGTCGACTGCGCATCAACTAAGCCCGCCGCCCACTGTCGGATCATTTACCTTGACCTAGGTAGTTGGTGATTTAAAGCTGTTGTTTTGCTTCGCCAATTCAGAAAAGGATATCCTTGGGCGTATGGCCGCGTATAGGACCTAACCCCAAACCCCACAACTCCTCTTCTTCCAAGTTCCAACCACTTCAAGACTCGTCTTTTGATCACAGAGAGGACTACAGTGTACACCCGACCTTCACGCCGTTGAACAAAGTCGCCTTATTATTTCCAACAGCTGGACCGACGAGGGCAAATATTTGCTGTCCGTGCGAGGCGGAACAGTCACATAAGAGACCGTAGTAGCAGCTATCGGCAGACTACACACACACCGTGACATATCAGGCAAACCACGCCTAGTACCGGAATCGCTAGGCGACTGTGCAGACGGACTTGCGCCGGAACCGACTTGCTGGCTTTGCTTTTTGGTCAACTAAAGAGGCTGTTCCGTGCGCAGTACAAGTACTTTACGACACCTCTCACTTGTTTTCGAGGAGGCGTTGCTTCCAGCATCAGGTTCAGCCGAGCCGGTCTGCTGTGAGACTGTCAGGCCGCGACAGGACGAAGGAGCTCTTGTGCCCAAGGGCATTACGCTAGAGTGGCACTTTTTCGGGACCAATACCACGACGATATTACTATGAATCAACATAATGCTGGCACGGGCTTGCCGACGACAGATACCCTCTTTCATTCACAAGGCACCGCATCATCTGGCCACGCCCATGGAAGTTCTTTTCCCTCCCATCAGCCCGGGACCCATCAAGGTGCGGCCTATCACTCGCAGTTTCACATAGACCCTGAGGAAGACGATGCAGAGGAGGACAGTGATGAGGAGGACTTGGACGATGCACAAAATGAAGCAACTCCAGATCGAGTCGCCTCTATAATCCCCCGACCCCAAGTTCATTCAGGCTCACATCTGAGTGGCAGCCTTTCCGAGGGAGCTGACGAAGCCGACAAGTCTGACGCCAGCTCCGATGAACTTGCCGACGCCGGTTTGACTGATGCCCAGCGAGAAGCAGACTACCATTATGCGATGAATCATGCTTACCCTGTCGGTCCTCAACCCAACGTTGTTTCTGCCCCGATCTTCTCACCGCACCAACACCAAAACTTTGGTGCGGCTCCGATGATGGCCACGGAGTTCACCGCTGAAAACATCGGCCCGCAAGCACCGAATGCCGCAGCCGTAGCCAACGCGCCGGGTTTTGGCCATGTAGTCAACGTTGCCCTGCCACACTTTGTGATTAGCAATCCAAATCCCGCCATCCCTGGATCCGAAAACCTCGGCCTCTTTAATTTTCTTCATCAATGGGCGGAGCAGGCGCGTTGGGCAGATTCTGAGCAATTTGAACCGCCACAGCTTCACGAAGTAATGGAACAGGCTCGTGCGAACATCACCACAGTCAACTATTCAGACCTGAACGGAGACTGTTGCGATTTCCAAGCACTTGATTGGGCAGCCATGGATACTAACCGGCCGGCTGCAAGAGTCTGGAGACGTCTGACGTACAAAAACTACGTGAATGAGGTAGGATCGGATGCCATGCTGGTACGTTTCCTTCTCTGCTCGTTATACGAATGCACCCTCATTCAAACACATGTATACGTGCATGTAGTTTCTCTTTCTGGCTGTCTGTTAGCTTACACGTTCAAAAGACTCGCCTTGGCGAATTCGAAATACCTTCTCATGAAAGCTACTTCCGATTCAAACGGATGACGATGCGTCACGACATCAGACTGGCACACTTCCAACTTCGAAGTGTACTCGCATGCCCCTCGCGCACATTTGCCTATTACCCCAGTCCAATGGGGATTAACAGATTCAACACAGTCTCGCAAAAGACCGACTGCGTAATGAGTATGCGCGACTTGTCTGCCATGGGAGTGGGGAGTAGAGGTGCTCTGTCTACAATAGACGCCGGGTGCGGCGTGCTGATGGGCGGCACGTTCAGCGGCGAGTACTACGTAAAGTCCCTGGACTGCGAAGATAAGACCAAGTTCACCCAGGGGCACATCACGTCCGATTTCAGCGGCATCACCAACCACATCAACATCTACCAACCTAGGCGCTCATCAGGCCCTGCGGCAGCCATTGTCAGCAACGACTGCGCGCTTCGCATCCTGGACATCAACACGGATCGATTCACCTCCGACATTGTGTATCCGTTTGCGCTGAACTGCACGGCAGCATCGCCCGATCACCGACTACGAGTCGCCGTCGGCGACTACTCGGACGTGCTCATCATCAGCGCAGATACGGGCGAGATTTTACAACGCCTCTCGGGCCACCGCGACTACGGTTTCGCGTGCGACTGGTCCGACGACGGATTCACAGTCGCAACGGGCTTTCAGGATCGTGGGATCAAGATCTGGGATGCCCGCAAGTGGTGCAACTCTAGAGGCACCAGCACGCCCCTCTGCACCGTGCGCTCCGAGATGGCCAGCGTTCGCGGCCTGCGCTTCTCACCCCTGGGCAGCGGCCGGCCCGTTCTCGCGGCAGCCGAGGAGGCCGACTATGTCAACTTGATTGATGTCCTGACCTTTTCCTCCAAACAGACCTTTGACGTGTTTGGAGAGATTGGCGGGGTTGGCTTCACGGACGAGGCCCAGAACCTGAATGTGCTGTGCTGTGATGCGCACCGCGGCGGACTGATACAACTAGAGCGTTGTGGACAGAGGCCGGAACCTATTCTGGATGATGAACGGCTGCGAGATATGTGTCGGTTTCCGGATCTAGCGGAGCGGGATGACCCTAATCCTCTTGGGAACGCCAATGGGAGCAGAAGTCGTCGGCCGCCTCTAGTTCAAGATGAGTATAATCTGCATCCTTTTTAATCGACTGATGACGCCAGATTCGGCCAACACTTGCTTGACCACCGATAAGAATCTCCATTGTTTGATAAATCAACATACTTTTTCTACTCAGAAAGCAGGATATCCCCGATCCTCGGACCTCCATTAGGAGTCTCTCTCCTCGGCCAAGTAGCCCTTTTCCCGAACAATACCGCGTCAGCGACTAGAGAAATCAGGTCGAACAATCGACATATATTCTGGATGGCTTCTCTCCTCTACTTTCTTCATGCCAGTTGCTTAATTCCTCATGCCCAACTCGGACATCATGGCATTAACGTGCAACACGGGCATTTCATCACGCACACACCTCGGGCCACTTTCAGGGCATACAGGACAGGCCCCCGGTAGCATTTTGCATTTCGGTGGACAAGAAACGTTTTGTGCAACAAGGGAATTTTAGGGTCCTGTGTTGTATCTTTTGCTGATCAGGAGGAGTGTTTTGGATTTCAGCACATGACTGGGAAGCGGGTTTCAGCGTACGTTAATGCATTGTAATGAGTTTTTGCATTTCCATGTTTTATTTTTCGGGTCTCAATTCTACGTGTGTACTGCGTGTTATGTTTCATTGGGCTGCATTGATTATTTGGGGCACACGAGGAGTTAAAAAAAAACGCACACGTGAGGCGATCTGCGCCGCTGCGGTCAGTAACGCGGAGAGGGGAAGCTGCCAGCTGAGCTGGCTTGGTGACGACGGAGGCGACGGGGGTAGACCATAAAAGTAGGGATTGAATAAATGCCGCGAGTGGCAGTGAATGGAGGAATCTTTCACGTAGGCTGATGAGTGATGGCCGATGAATATGATGGTGATACTGGTGAAGGGTGGTGACGGATGAAGGGGCGGCGATATTAACGATGATGAGAATCGAACTAAACTCCCAACGTTGAGGCCTCCCACGCCACGATGCATAGACAACCTCGTCATGTTAACATCTTTAGACTTTCGATGCCAGCCTCCCAGAGTCTCCACTGCGCAGTGCGGTCGACATGGCAGCGGTGGTCTCATGATGCCCTATCCAGACTGGATCGCACCACGAAGCTACATCATTTCGTACGTACGGAGTACATACTGAGTACTCTGTACGTCTTCCCATGTTCTACCAACGACGTCACTAACAAGACGGCCCGTTTTTGGGATGTCGTCCGCATTGAGTGAGGGAATACTTGTGCATGATGAATATGATATGATGTCTGCGATGGCCTCTGATATAGGGCATACGCGTGCTTGTGATACAATCATAGACCGGGGAAGGCGGCATGTAACGATGCCCATCATCCATGGGCTGTCGTGTCGGTCAAGTGGTTTTCGAGGAGGCAGGTGGGTAGTGTTGGTTCTTTGTTCCGTGTAAGGTGTGTCTCACCTGTCCAAATATTTGGGCAGACAACAATGCATTGACAAGGTGACAGGCGAACAATACCAGTTGGATGGATGCCTGAGAGAGCGCCGCAGAGACACTTTTTGCAGAATGCTCGTTGGAGATTGCCCGTGCAACGACGATTGCGATGATTGATATCTTGACAACACCAGTTCAAGCAACCGCTTTAACCTATAAGCAAAGCACCACTGGATCAATGCAAGAGCAACGCCAAGAGGAGGTACGTACAAGAGAAGCCTAGGTAGTGCCGTTCAGCAAACAACAAATTGAGCCACGCCAATCAAGAAACACACGCCTTTCAACAAGGCCGATAAACAACAAGAGTCAGACGGCACCAGGCACCAGGCATAGTGATGGGCAGTGACTACTGAGCCAAAGAACACCAAGTTTAGTCTAGTCACAACTCCCACAAAACAAGCAGCACATCTCACGACCAGGATCCGTTTCATCCAAGTACATATATATATATATATATATATGTACATCCAAGTTACCCAAGGCGGCCAGGCCAGCCTCCCGCATTCCAGTCTTCACTTGTACCCGGTACCTCTCAAGGCACCATGACCCCCCCGGGCCGTCGGCTCCGCATCCCGACCAGAAAACCCATGTGCCAACCCGCGTGGGACAGCACGAGGGCAAGAGCGAGAGTGGCTTTTCGCATTCTTCTCTCTCGCGAGACATGGGGAGACACATAGGTACGTACATACGGAGTACATACATACTTGCCTACGTAATACTCCGTGTAACTGGGTAGGTAAGTTGTCTGTGCGCGTATTATAGCCTGTAGGAGGGCCGTGCTCAATCTTGTACGGACTACGGAGTACCTCCATATGTACATACATGACGTCTTGACTAATTACACTCAAGTCTTCACTGTTGCATGGCATGATGCAACAAAAAAGGCGATGGCATTAGGTAGGTAGGCCTTGCGTTTGTCTACCAACGGAAATCATGTCCGTTGTCATCCAGCGGGCTCGGTTTCCTTTTTTCCTTTTTTTTCCTTTTTTTTCTTTTCCTTCTTACTCCCTGCTGTGTTTCATCTTGTCATGATTCTTTTGCTTTTGGCCAAACAGAGCAAGGAGCAACTTCAAGCACGGCAACGTTCGAAATCGATAAGGGTGCCTAGCCTAGGTGTGAGGTGTGTATATGTACCCAGGACTCTAGGAGGTAGGTACTTACTACTAGCAGTGGTTTCGTGCTATGTATAGGCGCATTTCGTCTAGTCTCATTGTGGCCACAAGTCTCAACAAACGAAGTGCGGCGGGCGCTTATTTATCTAACGCCACAGTGAAACGGGCAACCTCGGCTCGGATTGGAGACTGGCTGGTTCCCTGGACTCTTCCACGCGAAAACACCCGATATGAAAGAGGAAATGAAAGCAGAAGACCTAGTTACGTAGTGTCTTAAGTACCTAGGTTAGGTACACAGGTACCTCCTCCTACATGGTGGGGTCACTAGGGGAAGCGGGGCTGCCTTTTCGATGATTTTGCCTCACAGTAGGTACACAACACACTCAATCGCGCGGCCGAAGGGGCAAAAGAAGACAAGGCGAGTCGATTCGTCACCATTCCGTCAAACTGCGTGCCTGCGAGTCGTAGTCGTGCCCACTGCCAATGTACAGCGAGAAATGTCTCATTTAGCATTTCGCATTCTCGACGTCGTATCTGGCTTAACTACCTTTTTCCCCATGGAACTTCATATTGGGAATCTCGTTTCATCGTAGTGAAGACCCTTCGGCTTACTCCGTATTTTGTTTTGTTTCGTTCCGTTTCGTCTCGTCTATGTAGGGTGCATAGTACTCTCAGTGTGTACATACTTCAGGACAGGCAATATCCCCGCTCTGGGGCAGCAGCAGCAGCAGCACGACTGATTGAAGCGGTTTGAATCCAAAACACCTGCTTTGCGTGGATGATCGAAGTTCAGAAGAAGAGGAAAGCTGAATGGGCGTGAGTGTGGCTATTGCCTTGGCCATCGGAGGGAGCGCGACTCAGAAGCTGCATCATTTCAATGCCGTGCTATGTACGGAGTACTCCGTATGTACGGACATGTTGCGTTTTGCTTCCATTCCGAAAAGATTCTGTATTGTCTGCGGAGTTTGAGCAGGCTACCGCCCCATGCGCTCCCAACAAGCCCGCTAGGTAAGTATCGCCAGAACTCTACAGAGAGTACGCAGGAACAATCGCATTGTCCCCCATTCGCTTGTGCCTTCTTTCAGGTATGCCTGCTTTTCAAGTCTTCGTTCGTCAGTATGTAGGTGGCATCTTTCGGGACATAGCGGCCGGAGTCTGCGGGATCGGGAATCGGAAATCGGAAATCGGAAACAAAGACCACCCGTGACCCTCGGGAGGGAATGACTCGGCGGGTGAGGGAGCGGACGCGGTACGGGCGTGGAGTACACATGGGGGCGTTATTTTCCCACACGTCTAGGTACCTAATTGACTACTCGGCAGTGACAGTGACTCAAGTTTCAACTACGATGGCGGCTGCCGACGGGCATCGTGTGGAGGTGGTGGACACATAAACACTAATAAGGAGAGACGCGACTTGCCGAGACGGCAGTGGCAACAACAATAGGCTCTGTCCGTGCCACAGCAGACACCAGCACCAGCGCCAAACTAACAGTATACCTGCCTGTCCTCAACAAGCGCAATGCCCACGTTGTATGGACTCTATTCCTCGAAGCGCGCAACAGTCAAGTCAAGACTCCCATCAAAGCGCAACAATCACATCACATGCCTACCCATCAATGCGCCTACTCCCAAGGCAATCAGGGCTCAGTCATTCAATCGTAGAATTAGTTTGTCTCCAGAAAGAACGCGCATCGCTCCGTGATATAGACACTAATTAAAGACACACACCAAGCTCGGAAATCAGGAAAGCTAATGTACAAATAAACGATCCAAAGTTGACTGCCGCGCTTTGTCACGGGAGGTAACACATCAAAGCATGCGACCCCCATCACCAGAAGACTCCAGATCAATTGCAAAAAAAATGTGCGAATTTTCTAGATGTCCATCGAGGTCCATTGAGGCCCGGAGATAGTAGACAGAACGGCTCCCATCTTGACCGTGTCTAGATGCCCATGGAGAAAGAAGAGAAGACGCAACAAATGCAAACAGGTGCAAATAAATGACAGATCAAATGGTTCCAAGTTCTCTGGTGACCAATGATACCCCTGCGTGGTTCGAATCGAGTTGAGTGCTTGCTTCGTTCCTCAATGTACTTTGGTTCATATACAGTTTGTCTTGTCTAGCCACAAGAGCTCCTCATCAAGGTTGTGAGAGAAGCATGGCTGTCTTATGCAATCGCTTAGTTGTAAGAGACGGCCATGTCAAAGACGGCAGCAAGTCCAAACTTATCTTCACATTCGCAGGCGCTGGGATTCTTCCATAGTGAATTCTGGAAGTCAAAGAAGACGGTCTTATGACCACAAGACTCGCGGATCGACTTGATAGCGATGGCCTGTTCAGAGGGTCCGGGAACGGCAAGACCGTTGGGCTTACCACCCAAGGGATAGCCACACTCCAGGTTGATGACCTCATTGCCGGGGCAGATAGTGCTAAGGATCTCGATCTGGCCCTTGACGAACAAACCAGCCATCGAAGGAGCAATGGCTGCGTTGAAGAAGGCGTGTATATTGGCTCCGGTGACATCGACGACTCCGCAAATGGCGCTTCGTACGTCGGGACGTAGCCAGATGTTGAGCGTCTCGGAAATGGTGTACGGGCCAGTGTATTTGCCGCCGCAGCTTGACTTGACTGAGGTTACCAGAGCACTGAGCTGTTGGGGAGAGCAGTAACCGTTCATGATGGCCTCGTTACCGACAACTACTAGCCTGACAAGATCCCAGTGAGCCCAGGCAGCGAGCGCGTCGACTTGCTCCTTGACCTCGGGGGTGTTGATGTCACAGCCAGAGGCCTTGACGAACACACCAACAATCATGCCCACGCCGTACTTCCTGCAAGCATTACCGACATTCTCCAGCGTGTTGCATTCAGCTGAGTAGACACGCACCACGTCGAAGCCGCCATTCTTGATGGTTCTAATGTCGGCATCAACCTCTGCGGCGGACTTGCAGGCACCGCTGGCCGGGTTAAAGGGGGTGTAGGTAATGCCGAAATGGTCGTTATTGCTCGTCAATCCATGGCCTGAGGGAGGAGGCGAAGTGGGCTGAGTTTGAATCGGAGCAGCGGGAGGAGGCGACGACGGGGTCTGCGACTTGACGGGAGCGGGAGGAGGAGGCGGCGACGGAGTCTGCGTCTTGACGGGAGGGGCGGCAGGCTGCGACTTGACGGGAGCGGGAGGAGGAGCGGCAGGCTGCGTCTTGACGGGAGGGGCGGGAGGCTGCGTCTTGACAGGAGCGGGAGGAGGAGGCGGCGGCGGGGTCTGCTTCTTGGCGGGAGCCGAAGAAGAAGAAGAAGAAGAAGAAGAAGAAGAAGGAGGAGGAGGAGGAGGGACAGGCGTGTGCGAGGTGGTGGAAACAGGCGTGGCCGTGGGGAGACCCTTGCTCGTGAAAGGACAGTAGGTGACAAAGTTCTTGACGGTGACGTGAACAACGATTTCGGGAGCAACGTAGATACCAGGCGGAACGACGACTGTGTTGTTGCTGTTAGGCGCCGGGGTGACGCCAGGAGGGCAGATGCTCATCGTCTGATACACAGTTATGGTGGTGGCCGGGAACGTGTAATCGCCGGGAGTCGGGCAGTTATACGCCACGGGGGGAGGCACGGGGCTGTCACCGGTGGCCGTAGGAGGCTTCGTCGTCGAGGAAGCAGCAGGAGTGTGCGACGAGGTTGAGGCAGTCGTCGACACCGCTGAAGTGGTCTTGGGCAGGTCGGGAAGCACTTTGAATTCTTGTCAGCCATTGGGGCCATCTTGACTTAACCGCCTTTACGGCACACAGCCGAGTCCAGCCAGTCGAGCACGCCGGGCCGTCGACAACGCTCGCTCTATTGGCATGGCCATCAAAGGGACGCTGGGAGGCCTTCTCTGTCACATACAAGTTGGCGGGCCCAAGAAGGTTGACCAGGAGGTGGTGCACTCGGGAGTGCAGATCTCCGTGGTGCCGTTGTTGCTCTTCTTGAAGAGGGCGTCGTGGGCATGACGGTGGTGAGCAGCAGCAGCGCCGCTGGCCAGGCTGGCCAGAGCGGCGGCAACGAGTCCTCCCTTCATGATGAATGAGTTTGCAGGGTCGACGGCTTCAGGTGAGGAGATGTGGTGTGTTTCTTTTGTGTTGAAGATTGGGAGGAAAAGAACGCCCGCTAAAGGAGTGAAGCGGTAGGTTGAGGGAGGGAAAAAACGAGAGGACGAAAGCTGCAGTAGATTGCCTTTCAGTTACGACCTCGACAGCGGCAGCAGGTTGCATGAAGAGAAGGGGCAAAGGGGAGAAACGGCAATGAGCCGCCGGGGATGTCTTGGTACTATTATGTATGACTTGCGAATATGGCCAAGGGCCACGTCCGTGTGGTCTGCATGAACCCGGATGATGACAAGGGCTTTGCTTCAGCCAGGGGAAAAGGAGGCGGGGTGTATATTCAGTCAGGTCTTCCCAGCTTTCCTTCAGATTGTCGCGAGCGGCGATTCGGCTTCCCACGCACAAAGCCCACATGCATGTGGTTGGGCACTTTTGGTTCCTGACATGGAGCGCTCCTGCCCGTTCAGCGCCGAAGAGGCAGCGTTCCCGTGAGTCCCGCAATCTTGCGTCCGCTAGTCAGGTACTGCAGGGCGTTGACGACCAGGGATCCCGGCTGTGGAGCCTGAATCGGCCGGTCGTCCTGTGCCTCGACCCTTCTGATTCGCTGCTGCCTGCCGCGGCCCCTGGCGTGCTCCCCACACCTGCGTGCAGCCGGTACACGCTGGCCACACGCTGGCCACACGCTGGCCACACGCCAAAAGGAGACATGTGGGGCGCTGTGGACAATTCATTTCCACCCCTGTGACTCTGCGAGCATGCGACTCGCGAGGAAGTCTTGTGGTTTTTGAGGGCAACCTCATCAAGGTCGTCTCTCGGAAGGGCTGCTTTGATGGGCTTGGAGGAATCCGTGGGCATCGCAGGCGTGCACTTCGCCGGGTCATCCGCTGCGTCAATCGCGTGCGACTCGGATCTTGCCTCAGGAGTCAGCTTGTACATACATATGTACATATGATATGTACTCCGTTACCCATGTAACCGACGTTGGCCATGGGGCCTCAAAGCAGGCTGTAAAATGAGATGGACCCGAGTGAATGAACTTTGGCAGCCAACCCAATTCGCCAATTTGCCAATTTCTCGCTCAGCCGCCCCATTCATCCGCCCGCTGCCCACCTCTGCCTTCTTCTTCCTTTTCTTCTTCTTCTTTTTCTTACCTTTCCCAGCCACCCGCGATCCGTTTGTATTGCCAAGGTTTTGCTGCTTGCATGAGTGTGTATACCTAGCGCCGGTCCAAGTGGGAAACGAACCTCGCAATCTAGACGCACCGTATCTCCGCGCGATAGATTGCATGAGCGGCGAGCCTGCATGAGCTTGTTGTCTTGCGCGCTTTGCTGCCACAAGCGACACATGTACATATAGTTCAAGATCCGCTCGCCTTCACGTAAGAGCCATGAATCAAATCTACTCCATACATTCACTGGTACTCATTTCATGAGATTATTCACACCATATAGGTGAGTCTTATTGTGCCCAGCTTTCATTTCCCTCTTTGCAAATTGCCGCTGAAACCTGAACCACGTACGGGTTCGTCAGGTTGAGTTCTGCCGTCATGTTCCTACCGGCAAGCGCACACACTATTGCTCATATCGAGCTGCATTGAGCCAAGGCTCCGGCTGGCCAGCTAGTGATGCAGACGAAGGGCAGAATGGCGGTGGCGTGAAAGCTTCTTCTGCATGCCTCTTGACTGTCTCGAGTCTTCACGTCTTATTTTCATTTCATCGCGACAGTTTGAGTACAAAAAACCTGTTTTAGTGGCTTCGCGTTGTTCTTGGAGGAGAGCGGCATACTGCTTACTCTTGCGTCGTCGAATCCGTCGAGACTCGTATTTGTTCGTGGCGGTGTAGTTATTAGTGTGCGGCCCCCATATACTATATATGCGTGTCGCAGGAAAAGGACGTGACCGCCTCCCATCGTAGGTATGCTGTTAACAACGTTGTTCCGACAACACTCGTTTATTATATGTAGGCATGCTTCACATGAACGTCAACGAGGCTCAGCCATCGACTGACCTCGGCCTATCATATCCAAGATGGCTCGCTTGGTTGATTTCCCTGGTCCTTTCCTAGCTTCCCTAGGGTTGCTACTGTCGACCGTTGTCAAATGCTAAGACTGTTTGTTTGTTCCCCGCGAGACACATCTGCTCAAATCACTGCAGAACACCAGATAACTACATCATACCGAGTACATTTGTACCCGTAAGATTGTCACGCGCGCTGTCAGCCAAGGATGGCTAGCACACGTTTGTCAAATTAGACCACTGCGTTCGGCGTGGGGGTCGGGATTCCGAGACCGGCACAGGCAATGGATGGTAATAACTAACAAATTCGCCTTTCGGGAAGAATATTACTAGGCATGTACCTCAGGTACTCAGATAACCGGACAGCAGTCTCCACAATTCTTGACCTCCTTTGTACCCCGCCAGTTTACAGTGAGAACTTAAGTAACTGACCACACTGTACATATCTCGCATGTCTCAACATCACCACGCCTCGAGGCATCGGCGATGCACCTTAGCTTCTCGACTCGCTCAATTCAATTAATTCATTTTCGGTGTTCTGAATCATCATCTTCTATCATTGTATCTACCCTTACGTACGTCATTCGTGGCACAGCAGAACACGCCGGCGCCTATAGGCTACTAAGTCAATTGCGTAGCCGGGACGACCTCCTCAACCTGCCCCGTCTCGCTGATCATGGTCAGGGCCTGCGATGACGGTCCAGTGGTTTTCGATGCGTTGATGGATGATGATGATCGCGACGCCCCACCTCTGCCTCTGCCTCGTCCGCGGCCTCGCGTAGTCTTGATCCTTTTTCTCTTCGAGGCCCGTAATGCCTCTGCCTCCTCCATCTCGAGCTGTGACGGCCGACGGCGTATGCTTAGCTTTAAGGGGCGGCTGCTGGAGAGGGTTCGGCTGCGACGTTGAAGTCTGTAAGACTGATCAACAGCTTGAAGGCGGGTCGGAACTGTGAACTTTTTGTTCGATGAGGCATTGAGGCGCGAGGTCGGCCACGAAGAATACGAACGTATTCGGGATCTCGGATCCGAAGAAGTGGCTGTTCACAATCCTTCAAGTCATCGTTGTGTAGTTAGTTTCTGGGTCAGTTTGAGGATGAAACTTACCAACGGCTTCACCAACCACCAGCGGGGAGTCAACGTCTGACATGCTAAGGCACTCATCCCGTTCCATCAAGCGGAAGGTGTAATGACTGCACGAAAGGCCGTAATGCTATGTGAAGGTATTCCGGCATGGTCTGAAGGGCCTCGGATCGGAATTTGATGGCAAGGCGGCTCGAGCATATAGCCCTTGCTGGCCCTATCAGTTCCAACGCCTTGAACGTGGAATTTGTTGGGTGGCATTGATGAGCAGACAGTGTGCTTTCCTTGAACACTGTCCATGAGCGAAAGGATACATAAAGAGGGGAGAGTGTCACGAGAATTATGGAGAATGCTGTTCGGTTAGTACTTTATGCTATGCGCACTTCGCTGCTGTCCGAGTACGTAGTACATATGTACCCAATGCCCTTCGTGAATTGACTTTGCCTGCAGGCTGCAGCCTACTCCGTAGTCGCACTCGTATCGGATGCTACATACCTAGCCTCTAGGCTCTTGGTACTCCCTGCTAAGAGGACCTTTCCCTGGGCTTACATGTTCCTACACGATGTGCCGTTGCTTCATTGGCGGCGTGGCTCTTCTATTGTAGCTTTGAGGCTTTGTAGAGCTGACTGTACCGTACCAACTCTGTTTCTGCATCATTTGCTGTCCTTTTCGATGCGAGGGTCGGGTCTGTTGATAGATAGTTTGATTGACGCAGTCTTTTACAGAGAAGACGTGGACGGGATGTGTACACGCACGGAGGATGGACGGCAATTGGTCCATCTGAATGGATCAAATGTTGGGCTGTTCTGGGTAAATCACGGAACTCGGTCATGTGACCTCAACATGCGAAACTATTGAAGCTACACTCACAACCTGCACTCCATGCGACTTCATGTGAAGGCCCATCAACAAACTCAAGGCCGCACTGTATTCGCCGTGATTCGTCACGCGAGGCGATCAATCATGTGGCGGCACTTTACATCTCGGCTTCCTGGCACATCCAGCAACATTTGTGCGGGTCTGCATGGAAGTTTCAGGGCCCCTCGTAGTTTGTCCTTTAGAGTTAGTAGCAATGATGCGCAGCTCACAGTACACTTTGCTTACCAGATGCCGA
Source organism: Claviceps cyperi (assembly GCA_018360075.1). Taxonomy (NCBI): domain Eukaryota; kingdom Fungi; phylum Ascomycota; class Sordariomycetes; order Hypocreales; family Clavicipitaceae; genus Claviceps; species Claviceps cyperi. The sequence goes on from SRPQ01000023.1 coordinate 17,538, forward strand.
TTCTCTAGAGATGTGCCACAACCCACATGACCTCCCTTCCAGCTTCGACCTTGAATGGAGAGTCCAAATTTCCGGCGGCAATTGATTACCATGCCAAAAAACCGACCGCATACGAGAATGGGGACGGCCTGCCTATTCGTGAACGTCTCAGGCAATGGCTGAACGTGAACGACGTGAATACAGCTGTCATGCCTGCAGACTCTGTTATATATTGGGGAGTCACGAACAACGTCAACCGGACACAGTCTACCGGCTCATCGGAAATGGATGAGCTACGGACAACGCCAGAGACTTTGACCGAGGGGAGCGTAGTGGGCGAAGGACAACCGGAAGCAGAAATATCTTCAGTAGCCTCCGAGTCAAGGAATCCTGGAGATTTGGTCGAAATGAGGTGAGTTGGACTCCAGTCTTTGTCTTCCGCCCTGGATCTCTGATGTCATGATGCTGACTGTTCAATAGACAGCTTGGATCTAGAGTTCCTGTATTCGCCGTCTACATCGGTTGGTTTGGAGAGAGGTATCATTTCTACGCAGCCAATGGCAGGTGGATCACCAGTATGGGTTTCTCTTCACTGTTCTCGGTTTCGCAATTTGTCAAAGAGGAAGAGTTGAGGCCTTTGCTAGCCAAAATTCCAAAAGATGCTACTCCCGAACGATATGAGGAGCTACGTCGCCTTGAAGAAGGCCCGTCGAGAGAAGATGGCATTGCCATCATTGAGAAACTGACCAACTTTAGAATGTCGGCAGAGGCTATCTATCAGGCGAATATGGCGAAGCTCGATCGGGCTCGCGAGTTGTTGTCCGACCCGAAAGAATTCAAGTACCTAAGCCTGTTCCAGATAGCAGACATTTTGCTACCAGCCAGCCTCAAAGAGGGCAAGCGCTTCTCTCCGTCCGCTCTGTATGCTGTTCATACTGCATTGTCACGAAACGAAATCAGCTTCCATCCTCTGAGTGCTTCCGCAGAGTGCCACCGCCGCGATCATTTGTTCGAAATCTTTCCATCCGATCATGTCAATGTTATTCATAGAGTCGTCGCCTGGGTGCAGGAATACACCAATGCAACTGCGAGGCAATTGAGGCCGCTGAGCACCAATCAGCTGGAAAGAATTCACCTGGGAAGTTTCATTCTCCAGGCACGGAAGGCCGTTGCCAGGAGCCGAGAAAGTCGAGGATGGACGCCCCATGGTATCCTCAGGGCGAGCCCCAGCGTCACATTACCTCGAGTGGATTGGTCTCCTGTGAGCGAGAATGTTATTACCTTTCTGGAGTGGTGGGCAAGCTACGACCTGTTCGACGCCGGATCACGATATCATGCGTACGGCGCGCTTATCCTACGATCGCTGCACCTATATGAAGACATTCCTCTAGATCAGAGTACAGCGTGGATAGTGCTTCAAGAGATGGGCATCATTGCGCCGTGGGAAATTCCGTCCCGCTACAAAGTTCGATTTCCGGGCACTTCCATCATCAAAGGAGGCGGTATTGCACGCCCAGCGCCCAACAGCCTACAGACCTCAATCAGACCCGATGTCGCCAAATATGCTAGAACACCAAGCAAGGGCTCTTCCGTTTTTTGTATCGACGCCCTGTCCACAACGCTCATCGATGATGGTATCTCGCTGGAGCGCACCGATCGGCCAAATGAATGCTGGATACACGTACATGTAGCCGATCCCGCGTCAACGATTCAACCCAAGTCCGAACTAGGTAAATTCGTGGAACTGATTCCCGAAAACATCTATCTTCCTGGTCATTTCCAGGCCATGCTTCCGCTCGGGCTCGGCGAGAACACCATGCAGGATGGCACATCAGATGCTCTGATTGCCAAACACTCACTTAAAGCCGGAGCACCGTCACTCACATTTAGTGCACTGGTCAACGAGTCTGGCGACATTCTGGATTGCAAGGTCGCACCAACCACTGTAGAGTCTGTGACGTACCTAGATCCTGAAGACGTGTCCGACTTTTGCGGCGATGATGCACCGCCAACGCCAGCTCCCATGGAACCTGGTCACAGTTTCGATGTCGGCGCTCTCCCGGATAATTATGCCGCTACGCCATCGCGTCCCATGTCGAGCATGCAGACACTGGATGAGTCAAGCAAGAATGATATCCTGACACTGAGTCGCCTCACAAAAGCAATCAAGCAAAAGAGACTGGCCAAGGGAGCATGGCCATACTTCTTCCCCAGAGCCTCTGTTCAAGTCGCGTTCCACGATCCAATCCCAGAGGCCGAAGCCGCACACGGAGCCGTGCTATTCCCTCCTGACCCTTATATCAAGGTCGGTCAAGAATCCTCCAGCGGCTGCTCTGTGGTCTCCAACTCCATGGTTCTCGCTGGACAAATTGCGGCGCGATGGTGTTCAGAACGAGGCATCCCCATTCCGTACCGCAAAGATGCGAATTCATCATCAGCAGAGAACATGGACGCAGCTTTTGAGTACGCAACCAAGACCATCTACCCTCTCATCCATAAAGGTATCCAGCCCTCGGTCGGTCACCGCCAGGGACTCACCCGCTTAACCGGAGGCATTCAGCTTTCCACTGAACCAGGCCCCTATTTCCTCCTCGGCCTCGACATGTACACCAAGGCGACCTCTCCTCTCCGTCGATACGGCGACCTCCTCGTCCATTGGCAAGTTCACGCAGCCCTGGCTTACGAACGGCAGACGGGCCGAAAACTCGATCCTCAGGTCGATGACCTCGACCATATCCTACCATTTAGCAAGGCAGCGCTCAGCGAAGCGCTTCCCCTCTTGGACATGCGCGAGAAGATGGGCCGTATCATCGGCCGTGGCACTGTGGACTGGATGCTCATTGCCCTCGTGCGGGCATGGCGCTTTGAGGGCAAGGCACCGCCGGTGCTACGCTTCAAGGTCGCATCGCAGTTGCGGCAGGGTCTCCTGGGCTATCTGGACTTGTTTGGCCTCAACGCTGCCATGGATATTAGTGGTATTAATGGGTTATGTCTTGTTAAGGATGTTCAGACTGGGGACGAGTTTGAAGTTGAGCTTGTGGATGTGAATGTGCATTCGCGGCAGATTTTTGTCAAGGCGGTGAAATATCTCGGCAAGTCAGAGTTTGCTAGTCCTTCTTCTTCATGATGGAGCTTTTTGTTTTTTCAACCATTACGTTGTCGGTCGGTCGTTCGGTGTGTTGCCTGGCGACGAAGCCGAGCAGCACTACAATATCGACCGGCGCAAAAACAATGACTGGATGGAATGGGAGGGATGAGGAAGAAGGAAAAACGAGTTATCTTTTGAATGAGTTGGGTGGACCTGGCCAGCTGTCATCAGCTTGAAGACCATCCTTTCACGATTTACGGAGTATCAACATCCTGATTATACTCTCAAGATGTCAGCCCAGTTCGCATTTCAGTTTACTCACGCCCGCAAGTCACAATCACGACCTACGCTACCGAAAATGAAAATTCAGACCTCGAAAAGGTCCCCTAACACCATTTGATATTTTGTCCGGCGCGTCGGGCCAACCGACAGCAGACCACTCCGCTTTCCCCGCATCAAGAGCCTCCATATAACACCCCTCGATCTACATCCGTCGCGTGTCTCTTCTCCATCTCGTCCAGTCTGCACGCGGTGAGAAACCCCACTCCGTTCAAAGGGCCAAGAAGAGGGGTCCCGGCTGGCTCACCACCATTTTTCGCATGTTTGCTTGTTTGGGGAGCTGGCCACGATGGCGTCTTTTAGAGCCGCTCAACGGAGTCGCTGCCCAGTTCTGGAGAGGAACTAACTGCAGTGGGTGGCTCTTGTACAACATTTTTTTTTTGCATATATTTGGGGGACCGCGGGGAGGATGTTGTGTATGAAAAAAAAAAGGCCGCAGTTCATGTGTGTACCACTTACAGGGAGAGAGAGACATACACATGTACACTCACATGTATCTACACTACATACATAACTACCCACATCACGACTTATTCGGAACCCACGTACCATCTAGACTACCTATCTATGTACCAATAAATGGAAAATGAGCGAAAAGAGACCAATCGCCTGATGAGTTCAGTCGGTGAGAACTTGGGACGCAGGATGGTCAAAATCCGGGTTGTCCGAGACTCGAGACATACATGCTATGCTGTGTGGTGTGGTGTACGTATGTCAGTCAGCATGAACTCTATCTACATCGTATGTGCAAAATTGCAACATGTATGCTCCTTGGGCGAATCACGCCAGGATTCTCACCCACGAGTCACGACCCCTCCTGACCTGCACATACTGTACATTAATTAGGCTGTATGGACGACTGCTGCCTGTGCAGGGTATATAGGGGTATACACCGCACATCAGAGTGGCCAGACGGCTGCGCCCATTCTTTTGTGCAATACTGCCACTGCAGTGGTTCCATTTTCCCCACAAGTCATCCATCACCTTCTGCGCACTGACTTATGGACTCGAGTGATGTCATGTTACATGTACATAGTACACTTTGGTATGCAGCTCATAACATAGCTCTTTACGTGCAGTGAGTGAGTGAGTGAGTGAGTGAGTGAGTGAGTGAGTGAGTGAGTGAGGGACATCTGCGCCTTATAATGTGGCCTCTTTCCCTTATCATATCTAACCAAAGAAGACGAGACACTTCAACATGAATGAACAGCGACCAATGGCATCAAAACTAGATTGATTAAACCCAGTCCATTTGATTATGTAGCTAGCTACCTAATACGACCCCCCCTTTCGCGCGGCGAGAAACCAGCTCATCACCATCCCATCCACCCTATAAAATCGAACCCTTGCATTTGTCATACATGGCATGTTTTGCTGGAAAGACCAACGGCAACAGCTATGTAGTAACCTCCCTACAAGAGCAAGAATGATTGAGGGTCGAAAAAGAAAAGAAAATGACAACAAGAAAGATGAGTGTCAAACATGAAAGTGTACCGATTCCAACGCCCCCGCCGTAAAAGGAGTTCCTCAGGCCGTGTATTTCAGAGCCATGAGTCATTAATGCTCTGTTCCCTTGGATTCGCGTGTTTGCATATCTCCTCCCATTTGGCGCCCATTCGCCCCAGTGTTTTGTTTTGTCCCATGATTGCCCCAATTCGCCACGTTTTCGCCCAAATCTGCCATACATATTGTAAGGCAGTGGCTTTTTTCCCCAAATGCAAGACATTTCGCGCCGAAAACGAATGAACGACAGAATAAGTTGCTCTCCAGCAGGTGGAACTACCTCCCAATTGTATGAAGCTTATTTCAGCCTCTTTTTTCTCTTTCGTCTTCTTTTTCTCTTTCTCTCACGCAGCAGAATGTACAGGGTTTGGAACCACATAGTGTAGTGAAGAAGGTCGAAACGTTTGATCCCGGATAGGTCTCGGACAAGAAAAGGCTGAGACATATGGATTGGCGGTCCCACATTTGGCATTGAGACAGCAAAGACGCAAGCATTGCTGTCCACGCGCACAAAGTCCCGGACCGAGCTCAACATCGATAGGGATTGCCTGCCAAAGTCAACATGTGTCAGACAATGCCACGAACGGGTGGTGCAACTTGCAAACACCTCCGGCAGCGGAAAAGCCGGATTGAACACTGCGATTGAACACTGCTGAAACAAAGGAAAAAGAGGAACCAGCCAGCGCAGCGGTGTCAAAAATCTCCGAGGGAACATAGCCCCGAAATGTAGTTATTGTATGAAAGACCCGACAAAGACTGGCTCGAAGGCGCCAAATTGCAGGCCCTTCGTTCTAGTGCGTGCATGCAGTCTCTTCTGAGACTGCATTTCACTTCCTCCACCCAACGTTCCATATGACGTGAGCAATATCCCGTGCTGTGTTCACCGTGTCAATGACTCGGCCAAAGATGCCGTCGCCTGCGGTAGCTTCTCCTTCCCCGCAAGGCATAAACATGCCTGATGGAGTGCGGCGCATGCCCGTCGGCTCATCCAACAAGCTTCCTGATGAGTGGGATCGGCGGATGCCACCTCCGAACTGATTTCCGGATGGGGACCGCCATCCAGCATTAAAGTTGGAGTTTTGATTGCCACCAGCGCCCTCGCCGTCGTATTCCTCCCCCGAGAAGAACCTAGATGCATGCTTGGTCGGCCGAAGAGTTTCCTGGGACGACGAAGGAGAAATCAAGGAGCCCCGCAGGACCCCTGTGCTGTGCTTCATGGCCGTTTCTTGTGGTTCAGGAGTGTCCTTGCGATATTTTAGGGTCGTAGACGGAAGTTTGGCAATGATTTTACCTTCGGAAGTCGTGAGCTTCTTGCTCGTCCTCGGGGGCATTGATACGGGCCGCTTCTTGGTCTGAATATGCTTCATCATCAAAAATGCACCGGTGTCCGAGTCGCTGTCTTCGTCGTGAAGGTCCTGGTAATAGTCGTCTTCATCGTCGTCCTTCATGTTGACGGCAATGCATTGCTCGACTTGCTCATTGAAATGAATATGCTTGCGCTCCGTAGAGGGCGAAGGCAGGTTGGAAGAGTCTGTGGATACTGCCAACGAGGTGTTGGTGGTACCTTGGCTTCCCCTCGTTACTGAGAAAGGAAATGTGGCATAGTAGTCCGTGATCCTGCGCTTTTCCGTGTTGTGCTTCAAGACACTCCGGGTCTCCTGCGCCTGAACGGCCGCCGTGGCCTGCTTCAATAACGAAGCAGAAACGAGTGATCTCTGCAACATGACCTCAGACATGCTTCGCTTCTTTAAAATCGGCTTCTTGTTCAAGTTGACAAGCGAATCGGATTTGGACAGTGCCAAGCTCGGAGAATCAGTTCCGGTCGGTTGGTGAAAGTTCTTTGTCCCGCATTGTAGCGGCCCGTATAGCCAAGTCACGTCACAATCTTTCAGCCTAGAAAAGTAAGTACATGGGATCAGAAAGAAAAGCAAAGGAAAGTCAAGTCAGACAGGAGGTGGATAGGGGCGAATGGAAATGGATAGACCATCAAAAGCATACATACCAATTCAGCTGCTCGGGTGAAATGGTCTTGAGATTGCCTCTGGCTTTCATCCATGTCCTCCATGAAGCATTTTCAAGCCGGGCACTGTTGGCTTGTTCACCCCTTTTAGAAACAATATATCTCCACGATGACCAGATGTCTTCCTCCTTCCAATTGTGCGACAGGTAGTCCACTTGCTGGGAGGGTCGGATTGTGATAGCGGTATCGTCTTCGGCATGTTCCGTGATTTCGGGTGTGCCGGGACCAGATTTGAGATAAGAGGTATCCAGTTCAACGGGGGAGACGTCGTCCGAGGCCTCCTTTCTGGGACTTGGTGCGGTGTCTACATCATCAATGTGCTGGCATTCGGGTTCCAAAAAGAATTTTTCTTGTGAGAGCAGTGGTAAACTGAAATGGTCATCGGAATCGTCGTCGCTTTCTAGTGCTTCCTCAAAGTCGGACAATATTGATACGTTGCTCGCAGGCGTGGAAGAAAAGGAGACATCGGTAGATTCAGCTTGCGCTGCTGGTGGAGAGGAAGAGGCTGATGAGACGTCGGAGTCGGTGTATGTTTTGGAGTGCGCGAGGTATAGATTTGACCGATTTGAACTTGATGCAGGGCGAAACGCTGATGAACGACCAAAGTTTGTTTGTGATTGTGATCGGCGCAGTGGTGAGAAGAAACCAGCTTCCTCCGTGGAGAGGACGGCCGCCATTGTGGCGGATGGCTGTACAGTCGGTTGCAGCAAATTGAGGGAGCCGGAATTTGCAATCAGCAAGTCATAGAGCAAATTGTCGTGTGCAACATGAAGCACAGGGGTGGTGGTATTTTAAGCAGGGAAAATCCAGCGACAAGCCGTCAGAGCGTCGTGGATGTTGATGGGTTGAGGGGTTGCGTCGGATTGCCACTCCAGGCTTTTTTGTGCAACAGTAACGAGAGGTCGTCAATTCCAAAGGCGGAAGCTGCGGCGGCAGGCGCGATGCAATGCAGCCAATGCAAGAATGCAGGAATGCAGGAAGGCAGGCTGGCAAACGCTTTCAGCTGATAAGGGACAAGTACAAGCCGATAAGTAGATTGGAGAAGAGAAAATCCCCATGCTCAGCGAGACGACCATGGACAGGGTGAATATGCAGGCAACGGGCGCTGTCGACTTCGGCCGACGCTGCGGACTTGCTTCTTTATTCTCCGGCTTGCAGCACTGGCAGAAATGGTTTGAAAAGAAAAAATTGGGAAATTGACTCAGCGCTGCTACGGGTAACGGGCGGACTCGAACAGAGTTTTGAGGACAAGCCCGGATGCTTTGTCCCTAGTGTCGAATGGCGGCAGATGGCGTGGAGACCTCGACGACGAGCTAGGTAACAAGCCAAGATTGTGAGAACTCAAGTTGAGAGAGAAAAAGGATCCTGACTCCTGGGCAAGAAGAAGAACGGAGACCGTGCTCAGGGAAAGAGAGAGAACAAATAGCAATCGGAGCCCAGCGCTACAGAGATAGGGTGGCGTGTGTGATGCAGAATAACACCACAAGCCAGACCGACAACTTGATGGGGGAAGCAGGCTTTGGTTTGGTGGTTTGGTACATGCACACTCCGTACGAAGTACATACTCCCGGCTCCGTATGCATGGAACGTGTGGCAGTCAGAAGAATTGAGCCACAAGAGACACGGACAAAAGCGGCAGCGAGTACGAAGGTATGTATGTACAACCTCGTTGCGTCTTCTTGGAGTTTCCGGCTTTTTCCCCATGCCGCTAATAAAATTCGCAATGGCGCTATACAAACAGCTGACCTCTTTATTTTTTTCTCCCTTCCTTTCCTTCTTGCAACTTGCAACTTGCAACAGCCACCAGCCTCGTCTATGTACCTACGGAGTAGTTGGCTCCTTCAATGGTCGCTTGGCGCTAAAGCCATAAGAAGTTAAGAACCAAGGCAGGTACATGTACATAGGTACATTGATAGGTACAATGTACATGAGTGTAGGTATTCTTCATGTCGAGCTCCCCCGCTCCCCCACCTTCTCCCCGCTCTCCGACTGGGTCGGGATGCATGCGGAGAGCGGCAACAAGCCAAGGCAAGCGGACGGACCAGGTCCCAACTCTACGAAACCTGTGGACCGATCGACGCCTTGAATTGCCGTCGGTTGCAGGTAGAGCGGCTGTCATAAACTCGTCGAACAGTTGTTGTTGGCCGCCTGCGGGAGTAAAGGAGACATTGCTGCCCCGCTGCGGCTAGAACACGAGCAATTAATTACCAGCCATGTTGCGTGGAAAAGACCGACGTTGGCTAATTGTGTCAATTTTGATTATAAAAAAAATATCAGAATTGAGTACATAAGCTACTGTACCGGTGTACACATGGATGCACTCCGTAGGTACTTGACTTGATATACGCAGCCCGCCAGCCATTCCTCCGCCCGTCTCGTTCAATCATGGCCACAGGAACTGGAAGTGCAGAGATGCCGCAGCATGTAAGGAGGGCCACTGCCTTCAGTTCAGAGGGCCTACAGAGAGCTCTTCACTTGAGACGTTTGCCACTAAGGAACAGGTTCTCTAGCCAGGGCGGTAATGGTGTTGTCCTCTCGACAATGGCCTCTTGCCTGCCCCCCATGCCCTTATCATTTCCTTGGCGAGAGGCATATCTACCAATTCGTGTTCCTTTCATTGTACAACTGTACCTTATCAGCACATGGGCGTCGAGCCAATGAACCGAATACTACGCATCGGTGACGAAGTCGAAGTTTTGGCTATAACATATTCACGTATACGCATCAGTGACGAAAGTATGTACCCAGATCCGCTGAAACCCCGTCTTGAAACGTCAATGTCAATTCATTTTACCTCTCCGGGTACATAACTTACGCGAAAATGATCCGCGTCTGAGCGCCAACCGAAGAATAACAAGGCTAACCAACTGATTATTTCCGCCTGTCGGTACTTGCTCAAGCCTCGAAAACCACCAAGCCACAAGTGTCTAACATACTCCACTTGGTCGAGTGAACGGCGATTACGTGGAGCGCGTGTGCAGGCGAACTACCTAGAAGCAGAGAGGGGGGTGGAAAGGCTTGACCTGGCGTTGGTCCATTGTCGAGTGTGCCTGTGGTGGAGGTGGTGACATGCCTTGGCATCGATGGAGTGGGTGGCAGTCTAACTCTAAATCTCGCCTCGATTTTGTATCTCAGATAGGTAGCGAAGTTGGCACAAGTGAGTGACCCCGTGTGCCTCACTTTATCCTATCGTCCGTCACACGAGGATAAGCACCGTGAAATTGTGAATGCATGTTGGCCCCGGACGAAATCTTCTAGATTGAAAGGGTGCCGATTGAAAGGGTGCCAGTGAATCAATGTCTCTCTGCCCTACAATGCGCCTAAACGTGGTCCGTCCATCGTGCAGTAGCCAATGGCGAAGGCGTTGGAGGCTGCGATTCGCGCCAGACCTGTGGAATTGTGGCTGGCATCCAGCCACAATTCCGATAATTACCACCGTAGCCTGTATCTAGGTACTGTAGGCCGGTATGCAACATGTATGTAGTGAATGTGCAGTTACTATTGTCAATGTCCCTATCAACCAACGATAGTTAACATCCACTACTCCATATTTCTCTCACAATAGCGATGCCAAAAGCACTCGTGGATGGCGTAAATCCCCGAATCCGGAGACATCGCAAGCTCTCTTCCCAATACTTCGTAGGGACGACCCAGGGAAGGAAGTTCTGAAGCGGGAATCCGGGACGGCTGCAGATGCTCTGCAAACATTGAGACAATGGAACAGAATGCCTTGCAATCCGTCTTGGCTGTTTCGGAAAAGGAACCATGACTCCAAGACCGGACGTACGAGACAACATCAATTGATCATTGATGGGTGAAGCGATAGTCACAATTTATGAGCTACATACACACATACATGCATGCAGCATGATGCTGCCGAAGAGAGTGTTCAACCCCACTTGCCTATGCGTGAGGCACGAAAGGGGCTTGTGAAAGCCTGGAAGATCCTCAAACACGATTGCTCCTGCCATAGATAAGGCCAGTGACGCAACTGGCGAGCATATGGCCGTGGTTTCACGCCACCTGGCCGGAGTATCACCATTGGGGCGTTCCAAGCGCTGACGAAGTCGCTCCGACAATCGAGACAGCATCTCGACCTGTTTGACCCGCGCAGCTTCTGCCAAAGATGATGTGATGTACCTTGCCGCTTGCGAGCATGTCTCTTCCGGGAACCGCTGCAGATGTTCTGCAGGGTCTAGGATGGGAGAACGCCAACACGCGACTCGCGAGTGGGTTGGGGTGGGGAAAAGCTATCCAAAATTAGGTAGAATGTTGCGGCAGGAGCGCTGATCCACCGTTCTCCGGCTTCCCTTTCCGAGTCCCTTTTCGCTGGCCGGAAGGCAGGGCAGTTCCGACCTGTAATGATAATGATTACCTTATCTGCAACTCGGGAATACGGAACTCTATCTATATCAGACCAAGATGCGGGCATGGTTTAACAAGAGGTCAAGTTGGCAAGCAAATCCCTATCGTTCCAAAGCGTGATTCCGCAATGAGCTCCGTCGGACATTTGCCAACGCCGTTGATCGCCATTCATTCATTGCGACTCTGCGACGCCAACCTGCTCAGAAACACACAATCGTTGAGAGTTCTTTCGGCCAATAAAAAGCAACTATAGGGGTCAGTCAATTCGAGGGTTTGAAACTCGAGGAAAGGTAAGACCCTGAAAAATCTGTATACAAATGATACAGTGATACACACAGAGTAGAGGAAGAAGAAAGGCTTCTCGCTGATGCGTCCTCGACAACCAGGCGAATAGCGAATGCGGCTCCTGTTGGCAGCTTGCCGTTCCCATCGCGAAGGCCAATTGCAGAGATATGAAGATCTGATGTCAGATAGATACACATGATGTCTGTTGGCGGCTCTACGGTCGACCGAATGTCCAGATGAGGATTGCGAATTGCTCGTCGTGCTTGTGGCTGGAAATTCCGTTTCAAGGATTTAGCGGCGGCTTCCAAGATTGCACCCAGGCATTGCCTTGCCTATGTACTCCGTACATACTACATATGTATGTACATTTGGGATTTTAATTCTCAATGGTCATGGACACAATTCGGGACTCGTTAGGGCCGGTCTCCTCAAACGCATCAACGGAACGGGATTGAATCACCGGACAAGCCGCGGCTTCCGTAAATCCGTGTGTCCGCGACGTGTCCGCGACGTGTCCGCGTCAGCTCACAGTTCCTGTACCACTGTCCCGATGCAGAGCGCATGTATGTACCTGCAACCCGTGAACATCTACAGGAATGTATGTCCTACGGAGTACATACACCATTGCCTTGGACCAAAATCAATGGATCTGAAATGAACATATCACTGGAAGCAGTCTGCTTCGGGACTCATGTGCCTGCCCTCTTGGCTGTGTCGCTTAGAGGCGCTCCCGAGCTGCAGACTTTTCGCCCGAATGGCATGATTCGGCATTGCAGGGCGTGTTGTCTGCTGTTTTTCCGCTGTAGTAATCACGTTTGCGCGAGATTGATGCGTCAATAATCTATTTGGTCAATACCCGGCTGGTTCGATGCTGACTGCGTGCCTACTCGAATAACTGTGCTTCGCCGTAGACACACGAGAAATACAAAGGCAGAACTTATATACATGAAGCTGATGGATTTTCCGTGTATGTACAGAGACAGTGCACAACATTCGCATGTGCATATGTATTCTATGCGCTTCACTTCATAGCCGCATGCGCCAACAGCTTCCCCACACAACCAGTGAGACATGAAGCAGAACCGCATCGAGGGTTCGCCATGATTGGATGGAAGGGATAGTACAAGGCTGCAATACGAATTATATGGAGTAGACGGGAGACAGCCGAGCTTTCGTTGATCCCCCTACACACGTATCTTGTCATGCTGTGGCCGGTTCCTTCTACATGCCGCCATGCAATACAACGGGCGTGCTGCCGTCGTCATATTCAGGTCGAAATTACGGCAACACGTCGGGAAATTGCACCCCCGACCGGTCGAACGAAGCTCTTCACATTTGACTGGCAACCTTGTACGTTAGTTGTCGACAGGCCATGCCTCTCGGGTCTACCATGAAGCCGTCTTGTTCCCGTCAATGTAAGTAGTGTACTCCGTAACTACATGTGTACAGCGTTGATCTTTTCTTGCTGGATGTGGGTTAGCGAGAAGCTTTCGTGTTACCTGAGATTAGAAACACCGTCATCTTGACACTTTTCGAGAAAAGAGCAAGGACACGTGCGCGGGTCATCAGACGCTTCCCAGCATAAGTTGCTTGAGCTTCGCTTCTGGCCCAGAGAAAAGTGACGTAAGATTGTCCCCAAGGACCATTTGCACAAAGAGCCAAACGTGCATAGAAACTCGAATGGAATACTACCAACTACCATTACTAGCATCAGCGACATGTCCTCGGAAACGTGGACCTTTGCAAAAACTATTCCAGCACCGTTGTTCACTACCACCTTTTGCGCATGAGAGAAATTTTCATGCATACAAGCTACAGCCAGACTCCAATCTTACGTTACTTCTTTGTGGAGGTGATTATTACCTGGGCAGTAAAAAAAGATGTTGCATTGATGATGAAATCCCTAGGGTAGGCCCGGCTTTCTCTTGTGTCAAAACCATTTCTGAGATTGTCTCTTTTGCAGCTCAAATTTTTTTTAACACTCCCATCTATTCTCATTCAATTGATTCGTTTCTGCAGCTCATGTCCCTATTAACCTTTGTAGGGGGACAAAGCAACAAGAGGGGTTGTAGCTCGTGGAAGAAGTCAGAAAACACCACCATATCCGCCTTCGTTCGACAATAGCTACCTACCCGCTCTCATCCGCAGCCCCCGACCCCCTTTAAAACCCTGCACCTAGAAACTGAGATATGACAGAGCTTTGATCCCGGCCTCGCCCTTTTCACTCCATGTTGATGCTCCGTGCATGTGCGGGACAAGTTGATGGCGTTATAGGGCCGTCATACAGTCGACACTCTGCATGAGCGCCCAAGCTTGGGTTGATCTGAGCCACTCCCACTGCAGAGCGTTCGTCGGCTCTGCAGCCCAATCATGGAAGGAGTTGGTTCTTCCCGTCAGGAATGACTGCAGAGAAGACAGAGGGATACGGAGCATCGAAGTAAGATCATACACATATACACACACACATAGCTACACATACACATAGCTACACATACACATAGCTACACATACACAAGAAAGGATAAGAAAGAATGGGGCGTTGAATATGTATGCGACTCAGTTCGTCCTACATACTGATTACCCATCGCTTCTGAGAAGTGTGGGTAGAATTGAAACGCGCGGCAGGACACGCAGCGGGGTACAGTAAATATGTACAAGAGCGATCTGCTTGTGAGAAAAAGGACGTATATTGTCAGGAGCGTAGGGAAATATAGCCAAGAATGCGGGGGATGTTCTCGCTTCTGTTCCGTAGCCCTCGCCGCGCTTCATATCTTCCCGTTTCCCGATCGACGATGGCTCAGCTCTTGAATGCACTCAAAGAGATGAAGACCCCCCCTTTTATTTTTACACCGGAACGAGATGACTGGCCAAACCACACCACAAGGCTCTGCGGCATGACAGGCATCTCAGGCACGTGCTTCGAAAGCCACTTGGCGGGGTAAGCGGAAGGTCGCGCAGAACATGGTCTTTTTGGGGGCAACGTCCCGGACCTCGTGGATGGCTACTTCTCCTTCCTTTTCTGCATTTCCGGCTTTGAATGTCACACCAATCTCGCGGTAGATGCGCTGGCAGATTTCCTTGATGGCGGCTGACTCGTCATTCTTGACAGCGAAGCAATGCACATGAATAAGCGGTAGCTTGGTATCCGTATGCGGGGCGAAAAGCTCCTCTCGTCCCTGATACAGACCCTTGAAGTTGTGAAGGAACTCAAGCGCCGATGCCGGCAGATTCATGACATAGTGCGCAATGGTGGGAGGTACGGGAATCCGCATCGGCGTAGGCCCTAGAGCTGGAGGTGCGCTGCGCGATACTTTGCTGGGGGGGTAAACGATGGCGCACTCGCCGAGCTGGGATGCCTCGAGTACACGATCGGCGACTATTCTGATGAAGGCGTGGCCGTCCTCCTCAAAGGGCTTCACGAACTGGGTGACCTTGTTCCTCTTGATGGTATCCACGAGATACGTGTAGCTATTTGGGTTCTTGTCATTCGCCCATACGAACACGTGCTTCTTGCCCGCGGGGACGGCAAACGGTCCCACACCGGCCATGACATCAGCGACTACCTCGCCGGGTTGGAACATGTCGCGGATCCGCTGATGCTCAGTCTGGAGCTTGGAGTTCCAGTAGACCTTTGAGTAGTCAAACTTGAAGACGCATGCTGCCTCGGTGACTTCCACGGCCATATCGTCAGGCCCTGCGATGACTTCGTAGGAGAAGGTGCGGAATTCACTTTCCGTGCCGACGGTGTCGATCTTGTTGATGACGGTGCGGATGGTGGGGTTCTTGTCGATGATTATCTGGCCCATGATGTGTTTGTATGGGAGATATTGGCCTCTGATGTTTAAGTGAGCTGCCGCCATGAGGTTTTATAGATGTCAGCGTTTGTGAGGGAAAACCTTGCAAGTTGATCCGTGTTTCAGTGCTATGGATTGCACCACATACCGACATGTCCGGCTGTGTTGAATCCAGTGGGAATTTCATCATGTAAATCCTCGGGGAGGATTGAAGCCATCACATCATCTGCGGAAGTGGTAGTCAGCAAAACGTCCAGTCTCCCAAGTTTCATGCAAGACAGCAGCAACCTCAGTTCCGGGGGTTTACTCTTACAATATGACCACAGGTCGTACCCTATCGTCAACTCGAATGGCTCAACTCTGATATGTTCCTCCCGCGCCGCCTCTCTCAGCTCATCACTCCAACTTTCGGGTACTAACGATGAGCAGCACCCACCCCGTCAGCATAGAACACTTCGTTGAAAAAAAAAAAAAAAAAAAGGTCTTTCTCATCACCAATGCGTAGCGTAACATCGCAAAGAAGGGAGGGACGAGAGGTTTTTCTCCATCGCCTTATAATCAAGGAAAGGGAAGAAAACGAACCTGAACCCTTGAATTCCGGTGTGAGAATGATACATTTGCGCCCCTGCGCCGCCAACGCAGCATCCGGATCCGCGGTAATGCAGTCCACCTTCTCCAGCTGCAGTATCTCATTGGTCTTCTGCAGCATCTTCCTATACTTGGAGATATTCCGGTTCTCCCTCACGCAAGCGACACTTGTGGGGATCATCCGCGTATATAATGACCGGTCCAAGGTCTTGAGAGCCCGGGCGGCAGCGGGGGCGCGAAAGAAGTTCATCTCCAGCTCGGGTCGTTTGCTCTATGTGTGCTGGCATGATGAGATGATGCAGGCAACAAAGATTTGGGGTCAGAAGTATGGAATTACGCAGAGGAACGAGCTTGAGGGCCCCAGGAAATGGAAAGATGCAGCAAGAAAGGATACAGCTTGGAGAGCAAAGGACGTTGAAAGATACAGCAAGGGTATCCTAAACAGTGGGTGTAAAGGGGGCAGAAACTACACGATCAAATAAGACTGAGCTTAGGTGGTGATGGATAACCCAAGGGGATTTCACGGGCGGTTAACAGTATGAACGAGCTGACTGACCTCCATGACAAACCGTAGCTACACACTCTCCACTGGATAGGCTTCGCGTCGAAAATGTGAGTTCTCGGCGCGTAAGTCTCCACGCAGATGTTATTTCATGGGTATACGTGAACTCAGCTCGAGCTCGCTGATGAATGGGGACCCTGACCAGTGATGACTGATGAGGAGACAGGAAAAAATCGGCGGGCTTCGGGAAAGTGGGGCCTGATCTAGACCGCGGCATGGGAGACCTCATTTTTCACCCCAATTTACTTAAAAATGGAATAGTTAGTTAGTGCGTTTTAGCGCAGCCAATGATGGTGTATGTATGTACTGTAGTTGACTCTCATCTCGCTTTGTACCTTTGTCGTCGTCCCGTTGAGGCCGTGCTTGGAAGGGATATGGGCTCAAAAATGAAGCTCAAGATTGGACAATACAACGTATGGCGAATTATGGTACTTTTCATCAAGCATGGGAGCGCTGAAAAGAAGCTGTCTTGGGCCGGCTTGGCTATACAAATCTCTAGGTAATTTGGGGTGAAAAATAACGTCTCCTCGCGACAGGTCGCTGTTCGTTGAAGAAAGCTGCAGCGGTTTCAACTTTCTGCCAATCAATATTGCTGCCGGTGTGCAGTCTGTCGGTCGTGGCTGTCCGCTGCCGCGACTCACGACTCACGACTCACGACTCACGAGACACCAAATGCCGCACAACTTAGGCACATACATACACCTTTAATCCATGTTTTGGGGTTGACAGGCCCCGTTTTCAGACCCGCGGAACCCTTGTTGGAGGTACCTTGGGTACTTACCTACGCCAGAGACCATTTGTGTTAATTCATGTTCGTAGGCTGTACGGAGTACCTCCGTTAGATGTATCATTATCGTCAAGGGAAAGAGCTTTCTGCGCAATCCAGTCATATATTTGTTACTTCTTAGTGGCCTCGGACGCCTGATCTGAACTGGGAGGTCCACGGATGATTCCACGCATCACCGGTGGACGTGCGCTTCCCGGGTTCCCACTGCAGCAGCATCCCCCGGATGAATTCCGGAAAGTCGCCCTTTCGCTTGCCCTGCAGCGTCGTGACGAGAGACTCAAGCGTCGCCGGCAGTGGCAGAGAAACCACTCCCTTCTAGTCGCCCGCGTCGTCCCAGTACTTCCGGGACTTTGGGCTTCTCCGCGAGAAGTCCAGGGGTGGTGGCCCGAGTATCCTTACCATGTGGGCTAGGTGGAAAGCCTCGTTGATTTCAGGGTGGTTAAAGTCGTAGATCTGGAAGAGACCTTTTGGCTCAAGAAGTTCCCACGCCTGGGGTAAAGGAAGGTCAGCCCTGTGTGAAGATGTCATGAACAAGAGCCTAAAGAAAAGGAATGGACGTACCAAAATCCCAATCGACCATAAATCGACGGCGAATTCCCATTGCCTATCTAATAGAACCTCAGGAGCTCGGTACTGCGTGGGCATGATGAGCCCAGTTTGAAGCTCACCGTCGGGGCAAATACGAGCGTGTCCAAAGTCACAGAGGTGCGGTGGGCCGGCGGCAGTCATGAGCATCTGGAAAACGTGAATCACACAATCCCCGATGACCTTACTGGGTTATGGGCACATACGTTCGTTTTCATCGAACTGAGCTAACTGAGACTCGTCTGTGATCCCGAGAAGCAGGTTTCCAGCGTGTACGTCTCCACGGATAATCAAATCAACACAGGTGTTTGCCCTTCCCCCCTTTCTCTCTCTCTTTTTTCTTCCAACAAACAAGGGGTAGTCGAAGACCTACCGATATGAATCACACTGGCCTCATGGTGTAGAAAGTCCAGAGCTAAGACGGTCCGCTCAATGGCTGATACTGCGTGGTACTCTTCGTATACGCCGCGGGGCTGCAGCTCCTGGAGGAGCTTGACGCTGACGCCAAGCGGAGGCAGAACAAAGACGATGTGAGAGCCGTGAGAACCTTGGATTGTCAAGTGATCCTCAATTAGTCGGATTTGCTTACAACCGAATTGCTCTGACTGGAGGGACTTCAGGTACTGGAGCACCTCCAGCTCTCGAAGGTGTGGTACATGAGTGACGTGCACTTTGAGCACAACGTATCGAGCAGTTCTATGAGCGTGTGTCAGAAGATAAAGTGACATGATGACCGAAGGAAGGGGGCGGACTTACAAGAGGTCCAGGGCCAGCCATATGGTGGACGAGGCACCATATCCAAGCTTAGCTATGACCTGGTATTGATCGCGGATGACCTCGCCGATGCGCGCAGGATAGAACAGTCCTGCTTCATAGGAAGGAAGCGTCTCCTCCTCGGCCCGACTCGTCTATGCGGTTAAAGCCGGCCTGCGGGAAGTTCTTGGGGGATACTCGACGATGGGCGGCTAGGGAGGTTGACATGATGGTCCTAGGGGAAAGAGCCATGCGAGAGAAGGGAACGCGTGGGATGCGTCGAGCCACTGCCGCCGTAACAGTGCGAAGGAGAGTTCGTGTGCCAAACGCAGGGATGAGGAGGAAGCTTTATTTGTTTGTTCCGCTCCTCCTCATAAGATAATGACGCTTCTTTTTTTCGGCGCGCAGAAACGACTTTGATTTACGTAGATGGCCATAGGTTCTGGTCGGCGGGTAATAATAGGGATGGTAATGAATCAGTTCTTGGGGTGAAAAATGAGTCTCTCCCGTGCGGCATGACGAGGCTGTCTTTTTCCTGGCGCCTTCTGCGACACTCTCCCCCAACAGGAGATCAGACAATTATTGCCCGCTACGGGCCATGACACTAGACAACGCTGCTGTAACCGGCGACCGCAGTGGCTCACTCTCTCTTATTTTTCTTGATTAGTACTAGATAGGTGTTGTAGTTATGCAGAGCACCTAGCCTTAGACCGCCTACTCGCCCCAAAGGGACGAACGAGGCTGTCCAATCAAGGGACAAGGGGAGGGGACGACCGAGGTTCGTCATTTCGTCATGGCAACTTGACGACTTACACACATACGCCATTCAAGGTTCCTGTTAACCGAAAGCCAAGTTACTAGAAGATGAGGATTACAAGATTTTTGTTCAATTTCAATGGTTTTTCTGCATCTTTGTGTCCTCGTCGAATTCAATTGGCCCCTTCGAACCGATTCCGTGGCTCCAGAGGCATGGCCAAGCGCACCCTAGACGCCTTCTTCACATCGTCCCCGAAGAGGGCACGAACGCAGGATACGCACGTGAATCAGGACCACGTAAGTTATTCTAGACCATGGATATTAGAGAGAGTCATTCCAGAGTCGGGCCGTGTTTCGCGTAAAAATCTCCTACAGAGCACTATTCTAAAGTGAGGTCACCAAAGCATGGCACATCCCAGCACGCCTCGTATCCTCACCCCATCAACATACTGCACGACTCACTCAACAAAGAAATCTTATCGCTTCCAGCCCGTCCAGGCAGACGAATTAATGACCAGCCGGACCTGGATCTCCTCTACTTTGAGCCCTTTATCCCTACCTACATGGCCAAGCAGCTGTTTGAGTTTCTGCGCGCCGAGTTGCCCTTTTACAGGGTAGAATACGATATCAAGCGCGGGGGCATACAGACTCATATCAAAACACCACGGTGAGTTTCTGCGTCTTACATCTCTCCTATTGACTTATTGCTTCCATTTGCCCCATTTGCGAATCAAGTTTGTCACATCAATCCTCTGTTTCTAGGTTCTCCCGTCCCCCGTTTTCGCACTTCCGTCTCATACCCCGATGTCTTTCCTTGCTTCCCTGAAGTTTCCCACATAATTAACAAGTCTGCCCTGAGTAGATGGACAACAGTCTTTGGCCTAGACGAAACCTCCTTTTTCAAAGAGGGCATCCCCACAGACAAAGTCTCCGGCCGCACAGCCCAAGACAAAACGTACGATCGGTACCCTCCGCGTCCTATCCCTCGATGCCTGGACGCACTGCGACTATCTACTGAGGCTGCGACGGGATGTCTCTTTAACTTCTGTCTCGTCAATTACTACGCCTCCGGTGCAGATAGCATATCCTTTCACAGCGATGACGAGAGATTCTTGGGCGCAGAACCGGCCATTGCATCGTTTTCCCTGGGCGCGAGGCGGGATTTCTTGATGAAGCATAAGCCTATCGCAAGTGATGGTAGTAGTGGGGGAACAGGAGGAACCCAGCGAGGAGAAGGCAAGACGACATTGAAGTTGGGTCTTGGTAGTGGTGACATGATTCTCATGAGGGGCAGGACGCAGTCGAACTGGCTGCATTCAATACCGAAACGCACAGGGAAGAATCAAGAAGATGGGGGGCGTATTAACATTACGTTTCGTAGGGCGATGGTTAAGGGCGGGACGAAGAACTACTACAATTATAATGTTGGGACGGGGCCGGTATATAGATGGGATAAGACGAGTCGGCAGATGGAACTGTGGAAAGAAAGCCCGCAAGAGAGAAATTTAAGAGGAACTGCTTCATGAAGAATGATATTATTAAAGAGTAAGAAAGAACAAATGCATATGGAAGTGTATGAGCTGATGTATTAATGTCAAGTTCGCTACTTTAAAGAAAGGAGCACTAAATCTCCACAAAGGAAAGCTAGCGCGGCCATCTCATGCAGAGATAGGAACAACAGAAACAAAAAGAAGCTTTGCCACGACACGCGGGCTGACTGGTATCAGACCCGTAGTGCACTGTACATATGCGTCGCTGCCCTATTTGCCACGCCGCATCTGGGCCTGGGCATACTTCCGTAGAGCCTTCAAAAACACCTGGTATCCAAATTCCTGATTATCCTGGAGACAGAAAATCTCGGTCAGGCGGATCTGCCAGGGCGGGTATCCCGACAGCTCAACATTCGGACTGAACAAGATGAGCAGGTCCGGCTCGGGCATGATGCCCTCTGAAAGCTCTGCATCGACCAGTTCCATGGAGATGTCTCGCGGGGAGATTTTGCCCCGCTGCGACATTTCCGCCAGAGTCCTCGTCAAGTCGACGATAGATTCTCTGCCATCCTGGGATGAGATAAGATGTAGCTTGAGGTGGCCGTACTTGTTGCCGTCACCAACGCGGACGGGTGATGAGCAGGCGTCTTTGTGGGGGGACGTGAGCGAGAGGCTGGGGTGTTGGCCAGCGAAGTAAAAGGTAAATTTTTGGATGACGGCTTCGTAGACTCGCGGAATGTGCTTTTTCAGGATACCTGTGTTTGTGAAGAATTAGCAAGCTCCCTTTTCCCTCTCTCACACCCAATTCCTTCTTCTCCTTTCCTTGGTGGTAATGGAATAGAAAACCGCGTGGAAACATGGGACCACGCACCTGTCTTTTCGTAAACCGAAAGCATGGGAATCTCAGCGCTGGCGCACCACGCAGCCAGCTCGGCAGTTTCCTCAATCAGACGGTCGAGATCGGCCTTGGGCCGCTGATTCTCCTCTGCTTTCAAGATGGCGCTTAGATGGCCGGGCCTCCGACCCAATCCCATCACGTCTCGTCGAATGTACTCGGGCGTGCCGTGATGGTAGTACAGAATAGATGATATTTGGTAGCTGACAATGTGGAAGGCCTGCCGTATGCGAATGTACAGAGAGAAGAGGCCGTGCAGCATGCCGAAAACGAGCGCAAATAGCTGGTTCTTGAGAAATCGTCGAAGGCCCAGTCTAGATCGGCGTTGTGATTGGCTTTTCGAAGCTGCAACGGTCGGTATCTCGCTCGGACTGGGAAGGTTTGCCTTTTAACAATGATTAGATTGATGGAAAACTCGCCATCGCTGCGAGAGGAAAGACAATGCTTGGGCTTACTCTCATGATCCTCTCCCTCTCCCCTGGGCTGAGAAACTTGTGACCCGACATGTCGTCGGCACGGTAGGCCGCGCGGTCTTTGCTTGATAGAGGCATTCTGGAGACGGATACCGGTTGTCCTTCGGCTAGGCGTGAGCAAGAAAGGGGGACGGGACAGGTCATAAGGGAGCTAGCTGCTGGTACCTATTTAAGGCTCCTTTCGAGAGACTGGACGCCTTGACTTCCAGTGAACGCGCGGCCACGGTGGAGAAACGCAGGCCGTAAGCCGAGTAAAGTAAGACAATGAAAACGAAGCAAGGAGAAACAAGACGCAGTGAAGTGTATAAGATCGCCGGACTTGACGACGGCGATGGGCAGAAGTCGCAGCGTTGAGTGATTCCCAGGAGTGACACTCTCCAAGGCACGCTTACGTCGCGGACGCGGAAGCTCACATTGTGGCTTGGGTTGGCGGGTCAAAGGCATGGTATCCTTATTCATGTGGCTTGAGGGTGAGGCTGTGGCGTAGCTAAAATGGTATTGGTATCGTCTCCATCGTCAGTCGTCCACAGTGTACATGCTCAGGGAATGCCGGGCGCCGTGCCTCGGAGTCTCAGACAAGGTGGAACGTCGACAAAACACTCACAGGCTCCGACGATTCGATGCTGTCGATGCAACAACGCGCCGAAAGCTGGAGTGAACTTCCTGGCTTTTCCCTCATTCACGACTCCGGTGTGGCAGCTCCCCACATGTAGCCTCCCATCCCGTCGCATCGCCGCTCTCCCACAATGGACCGGAACAGCACAGGGCCGCCCAAGAGCCTCTATCCCAAAGCGCCGAGTTTCGTCTTAGAGAACTTCTCCAGCAAAGACTTCATCGTCCGCGACTTTGTCGACAGTCTAGCCGACAGTGCTGTGCCTGTCAATCGCCGCTCGGGGCAGGCTCCCACAACGTTTGATTCCAAGCCGTTGATTCGGACCTTCGAAAGTACGTTGACTGCCAAATTGCCTTCCTTGTCTAATCATCTTCTGATGCGCATTGATGAACTAACTGGTCGTTTGTTTCTGTTCATAATTTCAGATGCCTTGTCACAATTAGCTTCGCTCGGAGACGAGCTGCAAGAGAGGGAATCGGAGCTCTTGTCCCAGGTTCGCCGCGCCGAAATCCAGCATGACCAAACTCTCGATAGGCTGGGGCGCAAGCTCGACCAGACCATGACTTCATTCGAAGCACTTGATGGTTCACTAGGCCAAGACACCTCGAGCAGTGCCCCCGATACCAGCCGCAGGACGGACGGCGGAGGCAACGTTGCGGTACAAATCGGAGAGAAGCTCGAGGAGCTGGATCGCAAGCGGCGGCGAGCTCAGGACGCCATGTTTCTGATTCAGTGCTGGACGGAGCTGAGCGAGTCGGGCGTGCTTTCATTTCTGGAAGACATTCGACTCCAGGGCGCAGCCGAATACAAGATCCGATGCGCCGTCATTGCGCGGCAATTGATGAGAATGAGCCAGCAGCTGGATCCGGCATCCTGGGGCAGCTCGAGCCCGGCGCTTGTTGCGGGACAAAACGCATCTCCTAAACCGCACAATACGCGAGAGATTCTTGAAAAATTCTGTGAATCTCTCGAACAGGACTTGCTGGAGCAGTTCAACAACAGCTACCGACTTCAGAATTTCGACGACATGATGGAATGCTCCAAGGTTCTATACGACTTCAATGGCGGTGCTAGCGTGATTGCCATATTCGTCAATCAACACCAGTTTTTCATCGATCATGACCAGCTCAACGATGAAGCCATTGGTGACAGCGAGACGTGGGAAATCTTGGCCGATCCGGACTCGGACCCTCCCGGCGTGGATCCCGGGCTGCAGTCCCTCGTCGACGAGGTCAGGATTGTGATGCAGGACGAGTCCTTTATCATCAAGCGCGCATTTCCGTACTACGAAACCGTTCTCATCAAGTTCATCCAGCGCGTCTTCCAACAGTCCATCCAGCAGCGGCTCGAAAAGGTTCTCGACAAGGCCGAAACGGTCTCCACGTTAGCCTTTTTGCGATCATTGCATTCTTCGAGGAGCTACATTAGCTCACTGATTGAGGACCTCAAGACTCATGGCCTCACGGAACATCCGGACCCATGCTCTGGGCAGATTGCGCAGACGCTTGACCAGCAAGTGGACGAGCTCTTCATCCCATACCTCGTCGGCAGCTCGTACATTGAGCGGGAACGGAAAAGCCTCGAGGAGCTTTACAGCTCTCTTCTCTTCAAATTCACTATCTATCATTCACGCAAGAAGAAGGCACCCCAGGGGTTTATGGCGTCCTTGGCTCAACAGGGCACGCAGTTCCTGGCGTCTGCCAAGGATGCGTACCTAGAGCGATTAGACTCATCGGACCTGACGCCCACGCAGAAACGAATGATGTTGCGAGTCGCTGGCATCAAGGACAAGGACAACAAGAATGACATTGAAGTCTCCGAGGAAGACGGCGGCCTCAGCGTGGCCAACGCCAAACGCATGCTCAAATGGTTAGCCGAGAGCGTTCAGCGCACTTTGGAGCTAGGATCGCAGGTCGAAACGCCAAAGGACGTAAGTACGCTGCTACAGCTGCTCCTCAGCAGCATGGGCCAAGTATACATCCAGACAGGACTCGACGCCGCCCACGCCGAGGCAGCCATCGTGGAACACTCCAAGACAGAACCCGACCTGTCATTCCTGCCCCCCATCCGGCCTGCCGTGACCATCTCAGCCATCATGGACCGCTTCATCAGCATCGTACTCATTCGCCTCGCCGAATCCAACACCACCGTCCGCAAGAGTATGGAATCTCAGAGAAACCTGGCCATCGAAGCCATCGAAAAAAAGACCAACGCCGTCTTGAAAATCACCATTGACGTCATCACAAACTACCTCACCAAAGCACTCGCCGGCCAAAAGAAGCAGGATTTCCGTCCCCGCGGCGCAGAGCTCGAATACCTCCAAACGCCCACCTGTCTCAACATATGCAAATTTCTCGGCCGCGCCGCCAAAGAAGCCAACCAGGCCATTGATGGGCTCAATGCCGAGAAATTCTTCAGCGAGCTCGCCCTCTCGATTCACCAGCTCTTCTTTGAGCACTTCAAGAAATTCCAGGTCAATGCCACGGGCGGCCTGATGGTTACGCAGGATATCGCAAAGTATGTGTCTGTGATGCGGGACTGGACTCTCGCCAAGGACGTGGCTACGCTGGTGGAGCTTCTTACGGAGATTGGCTCCCTGTTTATTGTTGGTCCTGAGGCGCTTCGTGAGAAGGCTAGGGCGCTGGCGCCGGGGCAGAGCGGTGGGGGGAGGGGGAAGTTGTGTAAGGGTGATTTTAGGGCTTTTGTGCAGAAGAGGGATGATGCAGGGTCTGAGGGCATTCAGAGCATGCTGGCGGGGCTTTAACGATGAAGCTGCTTTTCTTACTTCTTGTCTGCATTTTTTATGGTCTTTCTTCATCCACTTATACGAAAGGAGAGGTTGTTTCTTCTTTGTGTGTACGGGATGAGAGGTTCATGGTCTTTTTTGCTACGGAGTAAGGGTTCCGGGTGTCATGTGGGTGGATGGAGATGAAAGCACAACTATGAGTACGATACCCGGGTGGTCGATGTTGTTCTGTAATTCCGTTGTCGATTGTCAGCGCCTTTTGCTCCGCTGGCTGGCCTAGGTATCATAACCGGCTCGATCAATATACGTAATCCGTCAAGGCTAATGCTATTTCATGTGCCTCTGATTGAACCGTGCTTTGATAGAAAAATCAGAAATTCTTCATGCCCCATGCAGGTTCTTCAATAATGACCACTTCTGAGAACCACGTCTTCCAATGTAGGTACCATTTCCCCTTCTATAAATCCCGCCTCATTCCCCCCACCCTCCCAGTATGCTCCTCCACTACCCGATCCAAAAAGTCTACCAGGTCCAACATATCCCCGAGCGCATTCAGCTCAGCCCTCTCCTTCTTGGACAGCAGCGCCGTCTTGTTCGGACCCATCCCTGTCCCGGTCATCTGCTGCACATGATGCAATGCAAGCTTGAACGGCAACGGCGCCCGGACAAGCTTGCACATAAACGTCTCGAGAGCTTCCCAGGGACAGGCCGCAAAGCCCTCGTAAAGAGCCGGATTGGCTAGGAGGCCCCGCGCGGACATGAAGCCGGCGAGGTGGGTAGTGCTAGGCGTGGGTTGAAGAGGACGCATCGGCAGCGCGGATAGGTCGAAGACGTCACCGGAGAGGAGGATCGGTAGCGTGGGGGCGTACTTTTGGGTGAGTATCTCGAGGGCCTCGGTGAAGATGGGGGCTGTGGAGGGTGTGTGCCTCGTGCGTGGGTGGATGGCGATCCAGTCAACGTTTCTGGCTTGAGGGTCTCCTATGACTGTGTCGAGGAAATCCATTGTTCTCCTTTTGGGGGACTTGCTGGTCAGAGTAGCTCTCGACGTTCTGGGAGGAGTTTGAGTTGTGCTTGACTGTGTATACGCTGTACCAAAAGTACAGTGCGTTGCCTTTTTTATGATGTGAAGAACTCGAATGCACGGATGGGAATGACAGGAGAGAGCACAAACTCACCTCAAGTCAGTATGGACCCGGATCTTCACACTCACGCTACGCCCCCTTGGATTCTCAAGATCCTCTTCCAGACGCACTCCCCATCCATCTCCCCGTAACCGCTCCCTCGTCTCGACAACCATATCCCGAACCAGCTCTCTCCGGTCCATGAGTGCTGCGCCCAGGGTCTCCGCGCACGCCCATGATTGGGGACACCCGCAGTTGAGATCTACGCCTGACACGAACGGCGCGGCCAGGCACGACGCGCGGGCAAGTTCCAGGGGAACGTTGGCGCCAAATTGGACAATGGTGGGTGGTTGGGGCCGTGTTGTTGATATGGTGAGATCTATTGGCATGGCGTTACTTGGTGTGCTTAAAATTGACCTTCATTTGGAACGGTTGCGCAAGATGGCTTAGATATTGTCATGAGTGGAGGAAGAGGAGGGAAACCATACAAGTTCCCTTCTTCAGACAGCGGCAAGGTGATGTAGGAGAGACGTGAACTTATAGACAGACGGGTGGGGGGGGGGGAAGATTGCAGGTCTCAAGAAAGCCAAGAGAAACCATTGTGCGACAAAGACAAAAGTACGGACCGCTGTCTCGCGCAAATCCATTCCGATTAAACTCCTTCGCCAAGATCATCGGCGTCCAACACAAATCGGTCCCATACTGATAAACAGTTTGCCTAAACGCCAGCTTAGCTGTTCGTCAGTCCCGCCCTAAGACTCACGCGCTCCAGTACCACAGACACACTTTGTACCTTGCTGTAGCGGACCATGGGCGCACACGCATACACAAACTTGTCTTGCTTGCGGCATGTGTCGAAGATCTTGAGGGGGCTAGGCGAACATCATGACCAAGGTCAGCCTCTTGTCGATTCGCCGGTCTTGATAGACATGTTGGATGGTTTGCGCCACGCCGAGGGACTTGTGGCCTTTGGTTTGCACCCAGACTCACTGGGGCGTGGGGCCGAGAGGGCTGTCGCCGGAGGCCCCTTTGACGGCCATGTGTGGCGTAGAGGAGTGTTGGGCAGCGAAGTGTCTGTCGATAACGCGCTGCAGTGAAGTTTTCTGGGCGTCGGCCGATGTTGGTGTTGATGGAAGTCTTTGTAGACGTTGTTAGCCGCAATGGTGGATAAGGCGGAATCTATTCCGTGCTCCCAACCTTAGGTAGGTACCTATGTACCTCCTAACTTCCTTGTCGCAGGGTATGATAGGGGTGGCTACCATACTGCGTACAAAAGAGCTCATTCATTCATACATACCAGGCCAGGTACCTTATTATAGCGGGTCCAATACCGCCGGCGTCGGTGGCCCCGCGGCGCGTTCTGTCACCTCAGACACGTGTCAGCCTTGAATGCAAGATGGAAGCATACCTATGTTGATGTACATACACAGTCGGCCATTTTCTTCACATCGCCCACGTGGTCACGCTTGCCTTTTTTTTTAAAGCAGTGCGAAGGGAGACGCTGTATGATTCTGTACATAGCCTCGCGGATCCCCGACACAGCCAACCGCCTCCCGCTACATACAGCTATGTGACTGATGTGTCCGAGATGGCTCACGACTCACGACTCACGAGGCGCTTGCGGCGCTACAAGTTCAGCTCTGTCTCTGCTCTGCTCTGCTCTGCTCTGCTCTGCTCTGCTCTGCTCTGCTCTGACTGGATACCACTTTGCAAATAATCAGCCACCCACTCACTCCACCTCCAGATCATGACCCGCGGGTCGCTGGTGGCAACATCCGACCAGGAACACTGCGTCCATACGGATTACCCAACATGGAGGTCCCGGCGCGTAGGCTGGATTCTGAAGCCTGGGACATCTCACTGCGGCTCAGCTGTTGGGCTGCGTGTACTGTAAGCCGCCGGTGGCGTCAGAAGCGCCTGAAGAACGCGTGTTGAGGGGTCCTCGATCGGTTATATAGGCCATTCGGCCACGACTTGGGGGCTATCAGACAGATAGGTCATCACCCTTTCAGTCTTTTTCTTCTTTTCCTACACCTCTTTGGATGGTTCGGGAACTGGCATAGGCTTCCACGGCCTTCACGCGCGCCGCATGTACTTCTGTTCCGATTCCGAATCAATCAGGGCCAGCCGTCATTCCTGCTAGAAAGCTGGCTTCGTTCCCATACCCATGGAAATAGAGATGTCATCTCTGCCGATGCCGGGGTCGTTTGCCGATGAGGATGTGGTCGAAATCCATCGCAATCCGTCCGAAGCCGTTCAAGCCACGGGAGACGAACCCCCAAATCCCCCGCCTGCCGCGGCTTCCTGGTTAGCCGAACATCGGGTTGATATTGACTTGGACGACGTCGATTGGCACATGTATAAGCCGCCGAATGCATTGCACAAGGCCCCCTACGTGACGTCTCTCATTCTGCTGGACATCCTCACCCAATCCGTCGCGAACGTCAAGGCACGTGTTGCAGAGGAAGCTCAGGCCAAGATCGTCGAGGATGAGCGTCTACGACTTGCGGAAAAAGAGGCAGCAAAAAATAGAAAGTCGCCCGAGCCATACTTACCGGTCACTATGACTGCGGAGCGTCCTTTGGAACCAGATGTGTCTTCTGTCAACGACATGTACAGCAGTAAGGATACGAAGTGTACCCCTGTCATAGCAGCATCCTCCCATGGCACGGTTGCTTCCGTACCTGTTATGAAGAACATGGGATGGAGGAGAAAAGCTTTCCGACGACTGTTTCAGAGAGCGCCTGAGATCGGGGAAAGTAGCTGCGCGGGTGGTGTAAGAGAAGCGCTTCGGCAGAAATTAGAGGCACTGCTTAGCAAAGTTGACATTGCCACAACGGATTCCATGACACAAGAAACGCTTCTAGCTTTACGGAAGTCGGGTTATATCGCTGACACTGACATGCCAAAACTAGTTCCGGAAGTGTATGTATGGGTGACGTATCTTGTCGTCTTTTCTCTCCCCTCCATACTCCTTCTCTTCAAAATTCTCATCCATAAAACCCATCACATCAGGAGGGCAAGCTGACAGTGAGAAACAGAGAATGTGTATCCTGTCTTGATGACGTGCCGGTGTCAAAAGCCATCAAAATGCCTTGCCACAGCTACTGCCAAGACTGTTTTGTGCGCCTCATCACCGCTGCCGTGCAGCATGAGGCGCAGTGGCCACCAAAATGCTGCTTGATCCAAGTTCCGTTCTGCCTCATTGTGAAGAACATCCCCAATGACCTTGTCAAGAGGTTTCAGGAACGGTCGTCGGAGTGGGAACTCCCCATTAGCGAGCGGTTATACTGCAGCCAGCCCGAATGTGGTATCTGGATTCAACCCAAGCAAATCGGGCTGAACAAGCGCTGCGGTCAGTGTAAGCGTGGTCATTCCACTTGCACCATCTGCAGGGGTCCCTCACATGGTGACAACGACTGTCCGCAAGACTACGACATGACCTTGACCTACATCCTCGCCGAGGAAGAGGGTTGGAAACGATGCTTTCACTGTCACGCCATGGTTGAGCACCGAGATGCATGCGGCCACATGACCTGTCGCTGCGGCTCCGAGTTCTGCTACGTCTGTGGTCAGATATGGAGGACCTGCCGATGCACCGCGGAACAGCTGAAGGAGCTCAAAGAGGCGGCAGACAAGCGAAGAGAGCAGCGTCGTATCAAGGAAGAGAGTGAGGCAGGAGAGCTGCGGGCCATTTTTGCTCAAATTGAAGAATTCGAGCGGCAAGAAGCAGAAAAAGCAGAACTAGAGCGCCTCGAACGCGAGAGACTCGAGGCGGAGCAATGGCAGCGACAGGCCCAAGAACGAATCCGTTTCGAGGATCTCCGCCGCAAGGAAATAGCAGCCAAATTTAGTGAACTGCGCACCCATCTCTGCCATCTCCACGAGCTGCAGCATATGATGATGAACACCCAGCAGGAAGATCATGCTGCAGATTTGCGCCATGAGTCGGAGTCCACGCAGATGAAGCTCGCCGAACGTCATGACGCAAAACAACGCCAACACCAGCACGAAACAGTGGCAAAGGTGGATCTTAAGGAGAAACAGTTCACCAAGGAGTATTCGGCACGTGTGGCAATAGAGCGCAAATTGGAAGAGGACTATCTCGAAACGCTGCGCGACTTCTGGAGCACGAGTCCGTGCGCCGATGAGGAAATCGAGCGAGCGATGATGCCTCTGCGATGGAGGATGGATCGAGGCCACCAGGCATGGCAGGAGTGGAAGGAGGAGCAGATGCTCATGTACAGAGCGAGGGTAGGCGATGCGCAGGTGATGAGAGGAGAGATCATGCATAGCCAGAGGGGGATGTCGAAAGACATGTTTGAGAAGAAGAAATTGGAATTGACGAGGCAGATGATGGCGGAGGAGAAGTGGTTTCAGGAGGTTGTGCTGGAGAGGGAGCAGCTGTTGGGCGGGTGGGAGCTTGAGGAGCTTGAGGAGATTGAGGGGGATGCGGATATATCGCACAAAAGAATGGGCGCAGCCGTCTGGCCCCATTCTTTTGTGCGATGGGATAGCTTGTACGCGGGGGAGGAATAGGGGTAGGGGTGTGTGTACTTTCTGAGGGCATGTGAAGATTAGAAGTCAAGATCGAAAAGCGCTGTTGTTGCTACTTGCTGAGACACCTTTTGTGATCAAGGGACGCCTTCTGTTGAGCTGTCGTGTCAGTCTGGATTTGGCATGTTTCTCTTGCTGTTCTTGAGTTACATTCCGTTCTGTTGGGTTCCTAGGCATCTGGAGAGATCGCATGAGACATCCGAAGTTCAACAACTCGGAGGCCAGTTTGAGCATTTGGTGAAAAGGGTTGAGGGAGCCCACTGAGGACAGGAAAGGAGGAGAAGAAAGAAGGAAGGGGGTTTTGTCGTGTTTGGAGGACTTAGTTCCTGTCGTGAGGATAGTGATTGAGTCTGATTCTATCTTCTCTTTTTAGTCTGGTGGATCGTGTCAGATCTATCAGCCATTCTTCTCTTGTCCTTTCTCAGTGAGCTGAGGGTCCTGTTCTTTGTCCGTCTGGACACCCGTTGGACTTTGATCCGGGTTTACACCTTTTTCGGCCCTTTCGACCTCCCCTATTTTTTCTAAGATGTCAAACTTGTATCGTGTCGATGAGGAATCGGCAGGGAGTCCAAAGACTGTAAGGAGGTATGCGCCCATTCCAATCGCCACTGGTTCCCGGGAGGAGTGCTAGTTCAACCGGTAACAGTATCCTAGACCCGATGGACCTCCCGCATGTGACGGTCACCCACTTTCATCTCATTGTGCGATGGATATCAGTCAGGAGATCCTAAAATCATGTATGAAGTTCACAGACTCTTGGAAGTAAATAGAATTGATGTCACTTTGATCATTGACCTGAATAATGCGTTAGCTTTCGTAATTGTACCAGTCCAATCCGACTAAGTCTTACTTGAAGGTCCTGTGCAGGAATGACAAAGGGTGCACTTTGTTCGTTTGCTTGTGCTGTAGACACGATGCGATGAGGTATGGCCCATGGAAAAGACAAGTACCTATTGCCGGGCTGAGCGGAACCTGGCCTACGTACCTCCTACCTAGGTACCTAAGGTATCTACTACCTTTCAAGGAACTCAGTGGAGTTTATGAAGCCACATCTCACCACAAGTGAAGATAAAGGTTACATACTTTGACTTTGTGAGCATGTACCTTTCCATGTCGTGGGCACACCATTTCTCAGGAGTCAGGCCTTGACATCCCTATCGTATTACAAAGCAGTTTGAAGGGCCACCATCGGCCAACAGGGTGGGCTGTTGGACAGTTCAGTAGGCGCATGACGCAAATGTATGCGTTGTTGTAGCTACATACAGCCATCCATTACTCATGGAGTCATGGGCCATGGCTCTCCGCAGCATTGAATCTTCCCGCTCCGAATTGGTGATGGGAACGTACCGTCCATGACTCCATAGTCCATACGTTAGGCGCGTCGGTTGGTCATTGATCGTTTCTGCAACAAGAGGGTGGTGTGGAACGTGGGAGATGCTCTCGAAAGTGGAGGGTTGAAGGGGTCGAACCTTGGGGTCAGCGCTAAGAATCAATACAATTATCAATACGGAGTACGGCTGCAGTATCTAAAGTTCGGGGGGGGGGGGGGGGGGGGGGGGTGCGATATCGCAGTCTTGATCACCTGCCTTTCTGCGACCGTGGTGAGATGGACAACTTGCTTCCTCATATCTCCACTTACATACCAACGATCATGCCTTGTACTTCTTTATCAGCCAGGGTCGCACTTGACCTGGTTGTAACTCGCTCATTTCCCCCATCGCTTTCTTACAGCATCTGATACTATCATGTCTACGGCACACGCGAATACCATGCAGAGTCCATTCCGTACCACGGACGACCTGACTGCGGCAGAAGACGTTCCTGTAAACCTGGATCGCGTCAGAGTGGAAAATTACTGAGGCTAACATAATATCTAGATCAATGATCAGAATGACATCGATTCTGTCTTCTCCCAAGAGTCTGTGTACTTCCAAATGTGCGTCTTTTTGACATTGTCCTGACGGTTTGTCACAGTCAACGTTCCACCACCTCTATCGCGTCCAGCATCCTCGAGTATCGTCAAGTCCACGGCCGCACATATCATAGCGATAAATTCACGACAAACTACTTGTTTCCTAACGACGATCAGCAGCTTGAATCGGTCGAATTATGGTTCTAGTTACTAGCCCAATTCGTGGTAGAACCGCACGCTAATCTCACTGTCAGCCACCATTACTTGACGATCCTGTTTGACGACAGGCTATTCCTGGCACCGCTTGAGAAAGACAAGATGCATGTACGAGTCTGCTAAGCGCTTTCAGATGCTCCAAAGGGGGGTTTTCTTATTACTAATGGAGCGATATTCTCAGCGGGTACTTGACGTCGGTACGGGATCCGGTTAGTATTTAGTAACCGGATTTCACTGCGTCTCACTCTCGCTAACCAATTTATAAGGCATTTGGGCAATGTACGGCCGAAGGGAACCCGATATAACATGTCCGTATGCTCACAAAATCGAATAGTGAATTTGCCGACCAGTTTCCCAATGCTTCAGTCATTGGTACAGATCTTTCCCCGTGCCAACCGCAGTGGGTTCCATCAAACGTCCTTTTCGAAATCGATGACGCTACGCTCGAGTGGACTTGGGACGCCAACTATTTCAACTTCATACACATCCGCTACATCGTGGGCGGCATTCAAGACTGGACAGCCCTTTTCAAAGAAGCCCACAGATGTTGTGCGCCAGGAGGATGGGTGGAATCCGTTGAGTATGATGTTGAGTTTCGCAGCGACGACGAATCTACTGAGCTGGAACCCGTTCTTGCCTCGTTGGGAGACCTATTCCGAGAAGGCGGCAAAGCTTTGAATCGCCCCTTCTTTGTGCAAGAGATACAGAGACAAGCATTTGACGAGGCTGGCTTCGCAGAGACAAGAGTAGTTCGATACAAAGTATGTGCTCTCATTCACGCACCGTTTGGACGTTCGCAGAAGCCTTACTCGTCATTAGCTTCCGGTTGGTCCCTGGGCAAAGGATTGTAAACTTGCTGAAGTCGGGCGATATTCCAGAGCTGCCATGGAGAATGACCTCCAAGGTACCTACCTATTCAAGCTGTTTCCTCTTTTCTATACCTGAGTGATAGGCATACAATTCTGACGTCCGATCATTAGGTTACACGCAGATGCTTTGGGAAGGCGTTTTGAAAAGGCCAATAGACGAGTACCATGTATGGCTCGCGACTATTCGTAAGGCGATCCGAAACCCCAAGGTTCATAGCTATGTGATGGTGCACATTGTGTACGGACGCAAGCCGGAGTGATCCGGCCCTTGGGAGGGGGTTGTTTTCTCGTTATTGAAGCGCCGAAACTCTAATCCCGTAAGGCAACGCTCCAATGCTAGGTACCAGTCTGTCGGGTATATAGTTACCCGGATCTCTCTCCAGTTCTGATTACATAGTTGCTCCTTCAATCAACCTCTTCACTTGTGATCCTCACTTCAAACACCAGCCTCATGCGTATCCCCATGAACCCCCAGCCACTTTAAAGCCTTGCTCGTGGCCGAAGCATTCGTGGTCGTGGAAAGCGAATTAGGCGCATCTGAGACAGAAAAGTCCAGAGGTGGAAGACGTCGCTTTCGGTTCCTGACTGAAGGCGCTGGTTAAAGCACCGGTGGCACTCCTGGGAAAGGGCTCTGTCAAATAGCGTCGGGTCGCGACAATGCGATCGGGATCTAGACCAAGACTAACTTTCGGCCTCCTCTTGCCCTTGACGATTAAAGGATCGTACGGTCCAAGAGGAAAATCATATTCCGGTCAAAAGCCGCATCCGATCGAGTCACCAGAAACGATCAACGGCTTCAAGAGGGATTGGAATTTCTTGTTCCTGGTACTGGAAGAGGCGATGCCGGCAAAGGAGGCCCAGACCAATGCGAATCCCGCAATCGCGTGGCATAGAAGGCATCGAATTAACTACTCCGAGCTTCGGCTTTTGAAGCCTCAGAGGCACGATCCATGGTGAGAACACTTGTAGACGCAACTTCGTATATCGTCAGCGGTACCATTGCCGCTGAGAATGCTGCAGCCAATGAGACCCCTCGTGGATCCACCTTGCATCACAGTCTACAGATCTGGCATCCTACTGGCTCACCTATGCACGTATGTACCTATATATAGTACCCTGCATGTACCTACATACCATATCTCTGGCCGCTGGCGTAATGCGGGCCATAAAGTACCTTGACAATCTTGTGTACACTCCAAATCGTTCTTCAACGCCTAGCTTTGTGATCCGAGATGGAAGGGAGAAAACTTGAAAAGGTGTACTCCGTATGTACGGAGTACTTAAAGTTACATGATACGAGTACACGCGGTTAACCCAATCAGGTTAGATGGTTCTGCGGCATCCAGACCGCATCGCATCAGTTGCACCAATCGGCGCCGCGTCGCAAACTGGGAAAAGGTCACTGGCTGGTTGACTGGTCCAACATTTTGTTTTTTTTTTCCTACGTCAACAACTCATCAGTCAGCGGCCTGTTCTGCATTCCATGTTCCCCATTCCATCTATAGATAACAACAGCAGAAGCCTACATCAACATTGCTCACCCGCCGACGCGACGACATTAATCACACACACGCGAGCTTGTTCTTCAGTTTTGCGCACCAAAGCAGCACGCGACCCATCCACGCTCTTTGCGTACACATATTCTTCAACACCCTTCATCTCGCGTGCTGTATCCTGCATCCTGCAACTACAACCCAGGACCGAGCAACGCGGTCGCGATATCCCGGCTCCCAAGCGGACTCAACCGACAAGTTGGCGGACTTGGCACTCGCAAGCGCGGCGGCGCCTCGCGGGGGCCGCCCATCGCCCAGCAGCCATGCCGGGGGAACATGCCGTCTGAAAGACGAAGGCTCGAGGCTGCAGGTCGTTTCTGCGGGTGCCATAGCAGGTCTCGTTTCCCGGTATGTCAGATGTACTGCCCTCATCTCTCTCCCGGAGCTGGTCCATATAAAAGGCTGGGGATAACCAGGAAGCCGGGCCCCAAAAAGATTGATACGCTAACTGTTCAGAACAGCTTCATAATCGCTCCTCTCGATGTAGTCAAAATACGTCTCCAACTCCAACCATACTCTCTCTACGACCCCCTCACCCGATCCTCACACTCCGCGCCCGTATACCTCGGCACCACCGCGACAGTCAGACACATCCTCAAGCACGAGGGCCTCACGGCCCTGTGGAAGGGCAACGTGCCCGCCGAGCTCATGTACGTGTGCTACGCTGCCCTCCAGTTCAGCACCTACCGCACCACGACGATGCTTCTACAGACCGCCCTGCCCACTCGGCTACCTGACGCGGCCGAGAGCTTCATCGCGGGAGCATCCTCCGGCGCACTGGCCACGGCGATTACGTATCCGCTCGACCTGCTGCGCACGAGGTTCGCCGCTCAGGGCCGCACCCGCATCTACAGCTCCCTTCGGGGCGCCATTGGGGATATATGGCGCGACGAAGGCCGGAGGGGCTTCTTTCGGGGCATCGGCCCGGGACTCGCCCAGATAGTGCCCTACATGGGACTGTTCTTTGTCTCGTACGAAGGCCTGAGGGTGCGGCTTGCGGGGCTGAATATGCCGTGGGGGAGCGGCGATGCCACCGCTGGGGTAATGGCCAGCGTGCTCGCCAAGACGGTAGTGTTTCCTCTGGATTTGGTCCGGAAGAGGATCCAGGTGCAGGGCCCGACGAGGGGGAAATATGTCTATGGGGACATACCTGAGTATTCGAGTACGCTGCGCGCGCTTGCCAGTATTGTGCGCGGAGAGGGCTTTCGGGGGCTGTACAAGGGCTTGCCTATTAGTTTGGTCAAGTCTGCACCTGCCGGGGCGGTTACTGTGTGGACGTATGAGCAGAGTCTGAAGGTGATAATGGGGTTGGAGGCGAGGGCTGGGGAGGTAAATGTGTGATTGGGAGCATATCGATGTGGGCGCCTTTTCTTCTTCGTGATACCCCCTTTCGTTGTCGGTTCTTTTCTGGTCCTCTTTTTTTTGCGTTTGTTTGTGTTCTATTATATTATTTCTCTTTCCCTTTTTCTTCCTTCCCTCTAAAGACATTTGGGTTAGGCGTACAGAGTAGCGAGTCACAAGACTGGGGTCAGACTTCAACTCAATCATCCTCTTCACTTTGCTTCTTTTCTTCTGTAATCTTGTTCTATTCTTCTTAGGATGAATCTCTATTACAACGGCTTTGAAGGCCTTTGGGCTTCAATGCCTCTGCACAATCTATACAACCTGAGTTCTTTCAGAAACCGGGTTTTTTAATGCAGCTAACCATCAAATGAAGTGACTGCCTTCTAATCTCATCTTCCTTGTACTTCTTGTGTTCTTTCTGGCAAACAGTCGCCCCCTCACTTCTCTGCAACGCATCACCAAGTCAAGTCTCCTTGCCCAACTCCCTATTCCTCTCGTCCGCCCGAGATATACACTCTTCTGTGACCTGCCAGAACCTAGCCACGTCTAGAGTCCGCGGTATTCGCACCCCCTCCTCCCCAGACGGCAGTACTCTCGCAATGGTGCGCCCCGTCTGTGCATGCCCATCCTTGGCGTCCTCAAAGGTACCCTCCGTGATGACTGTGACTTGGAAGCGCTCTTTATGTGGAGGACTAGCGCTCTTGTCGGAGTGCCATTCATGGAAGGGGATTTCGTCACTTGTGCCAATAAGAACGGCTGCTACGGCGATGGGGTCATGAAGGGGAGGTCCAGTGGTGATGCCGAAGACGTCACTGAGGTGATAGTCAGTGTCCACATGATCTAGGAAATTGTGGTGAACGCCACGGCTATGTGGGGAGCAAAGGTATGATATGATGCAAACAGGGGCTCAAAAAGACATACGCATAGGTCTTGCTAAAGAAATACAGCAGCTCAACGAGCATTCTTCTCAGCGTCGTCTTTCCCGGTCCTTCATGTACCTCGTCCTGACCATACAGCAAGAGACTGCGCACCTCATCCGTCGCAAGAACCTGGTGGCTCAAGTCCAGAGGAATAACCGTGGTCTTCTTGGCAACATTTTCGTTGTGGAACACTTCGGAAGCGGCTTCTGGGTCAATGAGGATGTTGAATTCGGCCCAGGGCGTTATATTTCCGATGCGCTTCTTATTGTCCACCATGCCCATGACGGCGTCGGAGAAACCGTCGCCAATTGAGCCGCCCATGAGGCTGAGCCCCCGGATGTGAGCAGTCACGTCGGGGTACTTGCGCAGCAGCACACCCACGTTTGTGAGAGAACCCGTTGCGACTATCCAGGCCGTGTTCGCTGGCTGAGCCATAATGGCCTCGTACATGGCCTCGAAGGCTGGCTTGGCCAGAGGCTCACATTGCGGCTTGGGGAGTAGATCGGTGCCATCGAGGCCGGACTCGCCGTGGACGTCGGGTGCATGAACGGCAGGGCGTTCCAAGGCCTTGGGAGAGCCGCGGTGCAGCGGGATCTCTTTGTGCTTGCCGATAGCTGTGAGTATAGAGGCGGCATTGTAGGTGGTGTGGCTGTATTGGCCCTCGGATGTCAGCATGACGTTAGGTTAGATCTTACGTTGATGGCGAAACTGCAGATGCATGACCAATATGTACTTACTTTAACGAGGCGTTGCCAAAAACGGTAGAGATGCCAAGCAGCTTGATCCCAGGGTGGTATGCGGCTAAGAGGATGGCAAATACATCCTAGTTCACCAAGAAGCAAACGAGACAAAGCAGATACCGTCAGTGAAGTATTCTGGGAATCTATATCTATAACGCTGTCTGCATGCATTCCGCAAAAATGCCGAGGAGCTGTTGATACTCCAAAACACGCACTACACGAAGCAGGCAGACAGGGGTACAACCATTGAGCTAAACCTACATCATGACCCGGATCGCAGTCCAGCCAAACAGGCACCGAAACAGTGGCCGGCGACTCTTCATTGACACCGTCCATCTTTTCCATGCGCTCCGCTTTCACCAACGCAACAACTCGTATAATGCGTCTCGCCTCTACAACAAAACAAAACACGATGATTGGCTATGCTTCGCAATTCTTGAGGCTACAGCTCGTGTAATTCTGAACCTCTAGCCCGGTTGCAACGCTTCTTCTTTGTTCTCTTGAGCTATCGACTGTTCTTGATATCGAGGGACGTCAAAAAGGAGAGGCAGGCGGAGCGAGAAGGGAAAGATGCCGGGGGTATCGGATGTGGAGGAACTGTGTGAGAGAATGTGGCTGTTACTCGGAGAAAATCTGGAAGCTTTGGGGTCCTAGGTTTCTTTTGACTTCGTTGTTTGGCGTTCCGGATTTTGAGAAGACTTGGGTTGCGTTGCATGAATCCCGTCGCGCAGGATGATGTGCCCTGGGCATGACGTCGCGGCTTAAAAGCGTCAGGCGTCGTGGGGAAGGAGCTGTCTGCGCCGTTGGGTGGTGGAGGAGTGGGTCCAACCCGCGCCGAGTTCCCGATTCCCGAGAGACTCCCGCGGCCTTGAACTCTGTCTGGGGAGCGAGGAGGATGCGAATGTTCTGCGACTGCGTATGCACGTAGCTTCTCGTGTCCTCGAGGCAACGTGCTGCGTTAGAGATCCGTGTATTTACATGATGCCGATTCCTCGAGCTACTTGCTAGCGATGCTATGACTTCTTGCGCTGCTCCATAACCCGCAACACATCCGCCGCATTATTCGCATCGCCTTTGCGCTTCTTGGGCCCCCTCTTCCGCTGTGGTTTGCCGCCCCGGTCCCCTCCCTGGTCGCCCTCGTCCCCCCACGCTGCCAGCTTGTGGTCTTCAAAGTCCTCTTCGTCCTCTAAGCGGCTTGTGCCGAATCCCATGTCCAGGTCTACGTCGTCACGAGCAGCATTTTGCAGTAGCTTTTGCCGCCGCTCTTCGGCCTTCTTGTCGTTCTCGCGAGCCTCGGTGTCGTCGTCGCTCTCGATGCGTCGCAGGGTGGCTGCTTTCTTGATAGCTGCCATGATGGCGGGGTCTGACATGGCCGGTCCGCGGACTGCTTCTTCCGAGATGAGACCAGTTTTTGCATCTCGAAAGTAGTTTCTTGTGCTGCTTTGTGGTTTTGGCGGCGGCGGCATATCGAAAGACGCGCTTTCTTCACCTTTGTCGCCTTTGTCGCTGTTTGACGCCTCAATCTTGGCCGGAGACTTCTTTTCCGAATCGTCCTCCGAGTCAGAGTTGGACGTGTCCATGCCTGCTAGGGGATTGTAATCGTCGCCGACTTGGTCGAAAATGTCTACATCCCCAATATCATCCTCTTCAACGGCCTCCTCAACTTTCCTGAATTGCTCAGGAACCTCCATTCCCAACGGCGCGACATTTTTGTCCGGCATCGGCAAATCGTTCTTAGCCTCCTCTTCCTCCTCTCCCGGCTTAATTTTCCTGACTTTTCGCTTCTCGTGCCCGTCTGCGTCAACAATGATGAGCACCTCACGACCCTTTCTATCCCTCTCGATACGGGTGCCGAGTTTCTGCGTTGTGCCGATTTTACGAAATCGATGGCCCAAGGCTGGTTCGGCTGCGGCCTTTGCTGCCGCGCGAGCTGCCTTGAGCTCTGCCAGAATCTGATCTCGCGTTCTCTTTTTCCCCGCCACTACTGTGGAGAGCTGGCCCTTCTTCTTCTTCTTCTTCTCTGTTGTTGCCTTTTCCGGTGCTTGCACGTCCATTGATTCCAGTTGATCGAATTCGTCGTCCACATTCTCTTCGCCGGCCGTGGCCTCTGATGGGGTCGTATTCGCATCAGCAGCCGATCTCTCGTTGTAGACATCTTCACCTCGTCGAACTCTCTCAAGAAGCTTGAAGTCGAGCCCCTTGACCAGATGCGTACTCTCCAAGTCACCACCAGCTATTTGAAATCGTGACTGTTCGTATGTGTCTTTGTCAATATCTTCCTTTAGATAGGATTCTTCCAGTGCTTTCAGTCTGGCTTCTCTTTCGTCCGCTTGCATCTCCTCGCGACTTCGTGCCCGGTCAACATAGCCTTCGCCCAGCCTGACGCCTCTGGGGGCTGAGGTTTTGAACTTCTTGCTCGGCGGCTGGCCTGCCTGGCCGCGCTCGGCAAGTTGGCGTGCAAAATCGGCTTGCGATCCTCCCACAGAGCGCGGCGTCATGGGGATGCTGGCTCGTTGCCGGGACCCAAGTGCTGCGCTGCCAGTGGCAGGGTTAGCGCTTGGTGAAGACGGGCCATGTTTTGACTTCGAGGATGCCGAGTTAGCGAGCATCAGCTTGCGGAACTGCTCATTATTCATGATGGTGCCTGCAGCAGGCGGCGTTCGTTTGCGCGCCGGTGCTGCTGGATGGTGTCGCGCAATGTCGGGTTCAGACACGCGACATTCCAAG
Organism: Claviceps cyperi; assembly: GCA_018360075.1. Lineage (NCBI taxonomy): Eukaryota > Fungi > Ascomycota > Sordariomycetes > Hypocreales > Clavicipitaceae > Claviceps > Claviceps cyperi. The sequence goes on from SRPQ01000023.1 coordinate 59,118, forward strand.
TTGATGTTGGAACTTGCAGCACCAAGTCGACATACAGTGTGCATACAGTGTGTAAACAAGGTACCTAGGTATTTGTGAGCACTGAAGGGTCCACTAGAACTTTGCGCTTTCTGATTCATCAGCGCGCAACGTAGGAGAGACAATGACGGGTGTCGGCATTGTTGCATCCGACATCAGCTGCAATTTTCGGTAGTCTATTCATCTCCCCTTTCCAGTAGACGGTGACCTCAGTTTCGTTTGTATTTTTTTTGGATAACAGATACGGCTACCAACTCCATGCGTCCAGGCTTAGCCGCATAATGTCGCAACGTCAAGATCATGCCTCCTCAGCCCGCGATCGCAAATCAACCACCATTCCGCAATGGGTAGCGTACTAGAGAAGAACTCGTCTCAAATTCGAAAGAGGATCGAAAAACACAAGTTTAACGATGAAGAGGGTGATGAGTACGAGGGCAGCGCCTTTGGCGGCTTCGGAGATTACTTCCGGCGCAAAAAGATCAAGCTCCAGAACCTTGATGCCGATATGCGCGCTGTCTCTGACAAGCCCCAAATCTTCAAAGGAATAGTTGCTCACATCACCGGCTACACTCAGCCCCCGCTTCACGTGTAAGATTTGTTCCCCTGGTACTGCAAGTTCTAGTATTGCAAGTTCTAGTATATCGTTGCCTTGCTTACCAAGATCTCCTCAGGCTTCATCGCGAAATCGTGCAGCATGGCGGCGGGTATCTCCAATACCTAGACTTTAAAACGATGGCTACTCACATCATTGCTTCTACTCTGCCGCCAAAGAAAGCTATCGAATTCAACCGCTATCGCATCGTCAAGCCAAGCTGGATAGTGGACTCGGTCGTCGCTGGTAAACTGCTCCCTTGGGGCGAGTATCGCGTGTTGGATGAAGGCCCGAGACAAAAGGTCTTACAATTGGGTGGCGAATATGGTCTTACACAAGCTACTCCCGAGCCCAAGCGTGGTTATAGGGAGCAGACTGATCAAAGCTTTTACACCAGCCAGTTCAGGGCGGGCAGTGCCTTACCAGGTCAGCAGCAGAGTGCACCAAGCGTCAATCGAGGTACTGGTGCGTCTGAGTTTGTAGAAGACTGTCTCAGCCCAGGCTTACGAGCATCGGCTCGTCGTGAGGAACAGGTGGCCAAAAACATCTCTCCTCCTGATATACCCGTCCATCACCATGACACCACTCCAATAGCTGAAGCCCCCAAAAATGTGACTTCTGAGGAGCATAACGCTTGGCTGTTGTCGGATCCACGGCTACGAAAATCGTCTACCGCGAACCCAGAATTCTTAAAACAGTTCTACTCGGAAAGCCGATTGCACCATCTGTCCATTTGGAAGGCAAACTTGAAGTCGTCGATGCAACGCTTGGCAGCAGAAAGGGGCTTGTCGCAGAACAAACTTAAGGCGAAACAGGGAGCTAGACGGTACATTATGCATGTGGACTTTGACAGTTTCTTTTGTGCTGTTTCACTGAAACAAAGCCCACAGTATGCCGACAAGCCAACGGTTGTGGCGCACAGTGCTGGTCCTGGGTCAGAGATTGCAAGCTGCAACTATCCTGCTCGCGAGTTTGGTGTCAAGAATGGCATGTGGATGAAGCGAGCACTGGAGTTGTGTCCGGAACTAAAAGTTTTGCCGTATGATTTCCCAGCGTACGAAGAAGCCAGCCGATTGTTCTACGAATCTGTATTGTCAGTGGGAGGCGTAGTACAGAGTGTCAGCATCGACGAAGCATTGGTTGATGCGACGTCGATTATTCTTTCTGCGTCAGACTCGCAAGGCGTTGGCCTCGACGAAGGCAGTATTTGGAGAGAACAACAAAAGGCCGACGAAATTGCTACAGGGCTTCGAAAGGCCATCAAACTAAAGACTGGATGCGATGTTTCTGTTGGTATCGGTGGCAATATTCTTCAAGCCAAGGTGGCACTTCGAAAAGCCAAGCCGGCTGGGCAATTTCAATTGAAGCCTGAGGATGTCCTGGCCATCATTGGTGAATTGCCTGTTGAGCAGCTCCCTGGCGTTGCTCACAGTATTGGCGGCAAACTAGAGGAGATGGGTATCAAGTTTGTCAAGGATATTCGGGGCATGTCGAAGGAGCAGCTGGCAAACACTCTTGGACCGAAGACGGGCGAGAAGCTAGCAGACTATGCCCGAGGGATTGATCGCCTCCAGGTTGGAGAGCAACCGCCGAGGAAATCGGTGTCTGCCGAGGTCAACTGGGGCATCCGCTTCATCAGCCAGCCAGAGGCAGAAGAGTTTGTATATAACCTGTGCAAGGAGCTGGAGAGGCGATTGGTCAGTGAACAAGTTCGAGGCAAGAACCTGACCATGAAAATCATGAGGCGGTCACTCGATGCACCGTTGGACCCAGCGAAACACCTAGGGCACGGCAAATGCGACACCTTCAACAAGAGTGTCACCTTTGGAGTCGCCACGCACAGCTGTGAGATGATTGGGAAGGAAGCAATATCCATTTTGCGATCGTTCAAGTTTAGCCCGGGCGATCTACGAGGCCTAGGCGTGCAGATGACCAAGCTGGAGCCGATCAGGGTCACCACTACCGCCACCACTGCCACCACGCCCAGACAATCCGAAGGCAGCCAACGAATATTGAATTTCAGTCCTTTGACAGGTCGTGGCCCAGCTACAGTGAGACGGCGCTCAAGTGGCGGGCGCGTCGAGGCCATTGACGAAAGTGAAAGTCCAGAAAAGCCCAAGAAAATAGGAAGCCGCCGTCTGGACGATGATCCCATTGCCGAGGATCCCGAGACGCCTCGCAAGGCAAAAGTCCATCCAGCCATGGCTCTTTCAAGGGCTAATCAGGACGATGCCAAAGCTCAGACACCTCTCAACGTATCGGGAACCCAGTTCATCATGCCGAGCAACCCTGATCTAGCGGTGATGGCTGAACTTCCGCACGACATCAGGAGCAAGCTCATGAACCAGCAACGGAAACGACGCACAAGTCCTTCCCCCGCGCCCCGGCCCATGCTAAGACTTGAAAGTCCCGAGCGTCTCGAGATGCCCAACGGCATCCAGGAACTCCCCTCCCAAATCGACCCAGAAGTATTCAACGCGTTACCCAAAGACGTCCAGGCCGAGGTCCTCGCGACTTACGGACGACGACTCGACCCCCCACAGTCCCCCAGACGAGACCCCCGCCCTCCTCCGGCCGTCCAAGCAAGAAAACAAACAACACCAACCAAACGGAGCAACGCACGAGGCATACGCAACATGTTTAGCAAAGCCCAGCGCGACCGCGACGCCCAAGCCGGCGTGATACAAACTAAATTTCGGAAAGGCGACGACGAAACCCCCGCGGACATGGAAGAGCTAGATCCCGATTTTCTAGCCGAACTGCCCGAAGACGTACGCAAAGAAGTCATAGCAGACCACCGCCGTCGAAAGATGGCCCTTCGTTCGGGGCACAACGACCGGAAACTACTCACTCTTGATCGTGATGCGGATAGCCGAGCAGGTGCAGCAGCAGCAGCGGGGGCGGCGGCGAGGACATATGGCCCCAAGAAGATTCTTTTTCCAGGCCCACCGAGAAAGATTGCGTTTTCGAGCGCGGGTATTACTTCTACGAGGGAGGTCAAGGATATGATTGATGCGTGGCACTCGGAGACGCAGGAGGAGGGGCCGCATGAGGGAGATGTGGCGGTTCTGGAGAAGTATCTGGGGAAGCTTGTGAAGGAGGAGAGGGACTTGGAGAAGGTGGTTGTGCTTGTGAGGTGGTTGGATCTTGTGGTGGAGGGGGATGGGAGGCCGGGAGGGGGGAGGGAGGCGTGGAGGGAGGTTGTGAGGCGGGTGAGGGAGGTGGTGCAGGGGGCGGTGAGGGAGAGGGGGATGGGGGAGTTGGATATGTGAGGTTGTTGGTATGAGGAATGACGGTTTAGTATAACAGACGTGTTCAGGTACGTGAGGGGTTGAACTTTGGAGGGTTTGTGATGGGGCAGGCATTCATGCGATCTACGGAGTAGGGTCTTGGAATAGATGTGTTTGAATTCTACAAGACACCCCGTTGGTTTCAGCTTAATTCCGTGAATCCATAGGACCTATAGGCCGAGGGGTTTTGACGCGAGATGCATAATGATCAAGGATTGCTAGGTGCATTCCTGAGCCCTGTCATTTGTAACATGAACAAAGGAACGCCATTCGGTAATTGCGGCGAGTGTCTAGGTATGAAGTACGTAGTAGACTGGCAGCTTCCAAGAAAGACGGTGGCCAGTCGTGTCATGGACTCATGATGCAGCAAGCAAGCGTCTCGACTCTCGCAGGACAGGAAACGGCAGATCAAAGACCCGCCACGTGCGTGACATCACACTGTGCCCTATCAGACGGGCCGCGCTCCTCCTGGGTTTCCCCGCCGTCTTCCCCTTTAGATACGTCACAGCCTCAACGACGGCCGGCTCCAAGGAAAAAGTTTCATCGCGACCTGTCCCCGCTTCGCTCGCCTCATCTACCATATCCCCGTCGCGACGCAATTCAATCGCACAGCGCGTTGCCATACAAGCTTTTTCTTCCGAATCTGACCCGAGCTCGCCCCGTTGCTGTCTGCGAAAAACGCGCAGTCGTACAAAATGGGCGGCTATATCGATTGGACCAAGACGACCAAGTCGTCCAACTACCATGGCTCAGGGTCCTTTTCGACCTTTATGATCATCGGGCGTGCGTCTGTCTCTCTTACTTGTGTGTTGTGAATGGAATTGAATACGGGGCAGAGAAAGAAAGAATGGAGGGGACAGACCAAGAAAGCCTCAATCTGTTCCCCGGACCGTGCGATACAGTCCGCGCTTAAGACTCTTTACTGACTCACTCCTACAGCAACATGTTTCTTCCTCGGGATCCTCTTCGCATCTTTCCCGTACGATTTCCCCCTCCTTTGGAGCAAGGAGCCCGTGGCAGCTAGCTACTACGACCAACTGGAGACGCATCTCAAGTTCATCCATTCCTCGCCGCCGCTCATCGGACGCATGCTCAACATCATTGTCAGCGTGGGCTTCCTGGGCATGTTCATTAAACTGTTCAAACCGAGCGAGGCCAATTTCCTGTTTGATGGCGCGTCGCTGATTCTGTACACGATTGGGGTGGCGGTGTATATTTCCAATATTGTCAAGGGGCTGCGCACCGTCAGTGCTGGGTTCTGGGACACGGAGGATTTCAAGGCGGCGAATCTGGCCGAGGGGGAGGTCATTCTCGGGCGCGAGGATAGTCTGCGGGTGTTGTCTGCGAGTAACACGATTCTGGCGCTGGTTTTGATCGGAGTGCTGGTCTTGCAGGCTGGGCAGTGGTATGCGGAGAAAAGGGACCGGGACGACGATGCGGCTCTTGCTGCGAAGAAGGAGGGTGTTGCGGCGGGCAAGGCAGCGTCGAAGAAGAAGCAGTAGACTGGTGGGGTGCCGGCGTACGTGATGGGGGCGGTTGGAGGTTGTGCGAGTCTGGGACGGGGTTGTGAAGCAGTTGTGCAGACGATGCAGTACATACATTACACGATGGCGAGATCAGGGGCTTGTTCTACTGGAGCGTTTCACGCGCAGTCGGTAAAAAGACTGTGTTGGGGATTGGCGTGTGGTGCGGTTGCAATACATTCACGACCATGATTCCGGCCAGGCCACAGAGGGGAATTCGACGCAGCGTGCTGCCCGGCCACTGTGTATTGCCGTCCGTCTCATCTGGGGCGTTTCAGTCGTGAACGGGTTGCACGAGCAAACGGGCATCACAGCCGAGCATGCCGACTTGGCACTGCAGTTGGTGTACAAAGGGCGCGGGAACGGCACTGCCGTGAACCCTGGCCATGGCCGGGAGTGAGGGCGCCTGCATCACTGTGTATGTACCGGTAAACTCCAAACTCATCCATTCGTCCGTGTCCATGCATCCCGTCCATGCATCCATGGCATCCATGGCATCCATGGCATCCATGGCATCCATGACATCCATGACATCCATGACATCCATGACATCCATGACATCCAGATGCATTGCTCCGCCAATAGCCGCCATTGCGGCCCCTCATCTCAACCTCGCGGCATCAATACAAGCAGCCTATTCCAAGCTTGCCCGTCGCATGCCTTTTCCCGCGACCTCGTGCTTCTTCTTCTCCCCTTACTTCCGTCGCCGGACCCTCTTCCTGTGCAACCAGAAACCTAAAATCCAAGAAAAGAAGGTAGAAGAAAGAAGTGGTGGCACCCATCACCAACTTCGTTCGCGTCCTACCCCTCTCCCATTGTCGGTGTGTCTCCCACGTCCATCCATTCGTCCCTCAAAGTTCCAACTAACTGAGCGCTAGACAAGGTACCTATTGTTGCGGGCTATAGCGTCACGTCAAGATCGCTGTGTGACCCGACCCAACTTTGATGCGAGAGACAAACACATTAGGCACCGCTCGTCGTCTTTTTCGCCCTCCTCTTCTTGTTGAAAATTCCTGGGCTTTTCTTTCCATCTTCTTCCCTTTTCAGACGATTTCCGCAAACACACGGCCGGCTTAGCTCCCGTTGTCCCAGAAGGACCAAAAACCCCCACTTCTTGCCCTTGAACCAAAAAAAAAAAAAGAAAACGACAACAGTCATCTACATACCTTAGTTACCTATCTTATCAACACACACCAAAAATCGTCGCGGGGCCGCCGCCGCCGCCGCCGCTTTTCCCTTCCAACATGGACCACGCCCCGATGGCGTTCCAGCCTTCCTCAGCCATGCCGCCGGATCTGGCCGTCCGGGGAACCTCGGCGCTCATTGAAGCGTTTGAGAGTATCCTGTACGGATCGGTATGTCCTCATTTCTTTCTTTGCTTTTTTTCCTGCCGAGGAGCATGCGTGGGCATGGGGGCGCACCAGACAATCCCACCGCAGGATTCACAGAGGAAAATGTCCCCTTCAACAAGCAGCTCCCCCTTCAAAGGCAAAGGAAACCGAGAGGAAAAAACAAACAAGAAAGCTCTGGACTGACCAGTACTCCTCCTCGCCGGCCTAGATGGCAGGCATCGTTGGCAAATACATCGAATACCCCTTCGACACAGTCAAAGTCCGCCTCCAGAGCCAACCCGACCACCTCCCCCTCCGCTACACCGGCCCCCTAGACTGCTTCCGCCAATCGTTCAAGGCAGACGGTTTCTCAGGCCTATACCGCGGCATCAGCGCACCTCTCGTCGGCGCCGCTGCCGAAACAAGTAGCCTCTTCGTATTCGAAAAGATTGGTCGCGAGGCCTTATTCGCAACGGGTCTTGCCTCGCGCGAGAATGGTCTCTCTGTCCCGGCTCTGTGGGTCACGGGGGCCTTTTCCGGGGTGTGCGCCTCGTTTGTTCTGACGCCTATTGAGCTCGTCAAGTGCAAGATTCAGGCTCCCGCGCCGTCTGCCGAGGGTGCTCCTGCGCCGGCGACGCGTCCCCTGGGTGTTGTGCGGGACATATTTCGTCATGATGGGCTTGTAGGTTTCTGGCGCGGGCAGATGGCTACTCTGATTCGCGAGGGTGGTGGGAGTGCGGCCTGGTTTGGTGCCAAGGAGACGGCTACATCCATGTTCTACGAGGCCAAGATGCGGAGTGCGGTCTCGCGCGTTGAGAGGGACAGGATCAGGGCTGAGTCGTTGCCGTTGTGGCAGCAAGCTGTTGCTGGCGCCTCGGCGGGCGTATCGTACAATTTTCTTTTTTTTCCGGCGGATACCATCAAGTCTCGTATGCAGACCGTTGCGCTTGGCGCGCTGGGACCGAATCGGAGTTTTATAGATGAGGGTCTTCTTATCTGGCGGCAGCATGGGCTGGGGGGATTGTACCGTGGGTGTGGCATCACCTGTCTGAGGTCTGCGCCGAGTTCGGCGTTTATCTTTATGGTGTATGATGGGCTGAAGAAGCATTTTCCGCTGCAATAGGCATGCTCTATCCCGAGTTGCCTGAGCTGCTTGAGCTGCCTGGGTTTGGGCTTCATTCTCTGGTGTGTGACGGCCCGAAGGAGCACTACGCGCTGTAGGAGCCAGCTGTTTCTGCCATGAGGTGCCCGAGTCCGGTTCTTGATCTATACGGTGTTTTACGGTCTGAAGAAGCACTTTTCGCTGCAGTATTCAGCCTGCTCGTCGCCACCACTCACATTGCTATCTTTCGTTTCGAGCCGCTCCTTTTTTTTTAAAGCCGCATTCTCAGCATGGCATCTATCGTTGCTTGTCGCATTTTTTACTTGCTTTTTTCCTTCCATTTATCATGGTTTTGAGTCGCATTTCCCCTTTCTTTTGAGACATCAAGATCTCGTCACGACTGGTCATCTGCACGGCGTTCAAGGTATCACAGTAAGGCACGACAAGAGTCTGCGCCTACAGCAAGAATAGTTGGGGGAGAGTCTTGATATACGACGACGATGGATCTGTATCTAGACATACAAATTGGTACATATGTATCCAAATCTGTACCTACTTATTTTGACAAGTCCATACAACAACTACCATTGCCCCTTTACTCCGCCACCAGTGCCTAATTAGTACAGGTACACCTCATATCATGTCCATCTCTTCCACTCCTATTCACCCATACTGATCATAAACGTCCCCCATTTAGCCAATAACCCCCGGTCCTCTCACAGCCCCCGGGCCCTCCTGACTTGCCTTCTTCGACACATCCCCTCTCACATCCTCATCCTTGTCCCCCGACAAATCCCACCCATTCAAGTATCCGATCCCCAAACACAAGTAGCTCGCAAAGCCCAACCATCCCAAATACGGCACCTGCAACCATCCCGCCACCGAATCAATAGACCCCCACACCGACGCCAGATACGCATTCAATCCCAGCAAAGCCACAATATCAACACTCGCAGCCACGGGACGCTTCGCCCCGAAAAACAAGGGCATCCACGCCAGATTCAAGCCCAGCTGGATCGAGTACAGCGTCATAGATTGCCTCGTCAACGCAGCGGTCTCCAGGCCAGACAGGGGAGCTAGACCTATAGTATAGGCCCTATGGGCTGCGTATCCCATCACTCTGGTCGTGCATCACATCATTCATCAGCAAAGCTTTATTCCCCGTGTTTTATCTTCTCTCGACTCTCTCGATTCGGGATCTGCTATGCAGGGTCCAACTTCAAAGAAGGTCGGGTAGAGGGGCTACATACCCATATAGAATCGTCCATACTGGTCCGAATAACCAAGGCGGTGGCCTGAGAGGGGGCTGCTTCAAGGCCTTGTAGAGCTTTCGCGTCTCAACGGCTATTATGTCCCAAGAACATGACACGTCAGTTCTAAATTCATTTGCATACGCGGGCGGCTGTGGTCTCTGCGTTGTCTCCCAACTGGGCCTCAGGATGGGATCATATCATCTCATGTGTTTATGCAGGAACATACGCCGGGTAGCGTAGCCGATCGCTGTGCCCAAAGCAACAGGAAGCAGAATCGACGCGGCCGGGTGTTCAAACACCGCGGACGGGATCGTCAGGGAGGGGATGTAGGTAGTCATCGTGGACGGTTTGCCAAAGGACTGCCGTGAGCCGTATAGGGAGGCTTTGATGATGAGGGGAAGGAAGAGGAGGGTGAGTTGCGGACTCGTGGGAGATGTGACGGCCACGAGGGTACGCCGGGAACGGCTTGGTACGTCGCGTCATTCACTCAGGTAGCTTATAAACGGCTGGCAACGGCTGGCAACGGCGGCCTCCTACCACTACCCCGGTTCGATCCTTGAGACAGACACCGCGTTGTAGCTTCAGCGGGTCAAGGAGCTTCAAACACGTGGCACTAGAAGTCTCACTTGTGCTCCGTACCTACATACACTGTACTGAGTCGTATGTGGGGGTTGTCCCTACTCAGTCAGTTCAGGTAAGCTGTAACGAAAAAAAAAGCTGCAAGATCGATGCCAATCAAAAACTGGATCATCGCTGAACTCAGCTAGCGCAGCTCTGTTGTCCATCACCCACTCCCTTCAGATGACGTCACCAAACTCTAACACCACCCGAGCATGAAAGCATAAAATGATGGCATTGGGAATTCTGCTCCACCGCCTCGTGACCGCGTCGAGAGCGGAGTACGCGAGACTCGAGAGGTGTAGGGGAAGAGGCCGTATTAAAAGATCCACTGTTACGGCTACCTGCCTCGTAGAGCCGAGAGGTACGGAGTACGGAGTACGAAATTACATATATTCGCCCCACTCCTACAGCTTTTTTTCGATGTTGGTGAATTTGCGTCAACAGCGCAGTTGCAACTTGTAAGCGCAGTTACAACTACAAGTTGTAACTGTACGTAGAGAGACAAAGACTTTTTGCTAGTGGCAAGCTGAACTGCACAAGGAAGCGTAGTGTACCTGATGGAAAGGCCCATCTCTGCTAATCTATTTTCTCATCTTCTTCTTCTTTCCTCCTATCAATAATTTCCCTTCATTACCAAACGTCTAATCTAGTTTTGCAGTCCTTGTTCCCTTAGCATACACTATGCCATTTCTAAAAAAATACATACACACTCTCTTCAATGTATGAGAGCTTGATCCTTGAACACTGTACACTAATGCTGCCGGCAAAGTCATCAAATAAGCCCTCCCGTCATGGCAACCTCCCGCGACCGTCTCACCTGCTGCTTCAGTTTTCGCATCTCGGCTCGCCTCCTTCTCGCGTGCTGCTCATCATCTTCGCCCGGTCGGACTGCCGTCAGAGTTTCCAAGACCATCAGGTCAGCGAGAAATCGGCGAACTCGAAGCCCCGTCCTGTTGCGGACAAAGGCATCGATTTCCTCGTTGCACGCAGCGGACGTTGCCACATGCAGGCCTCGTAAAACATCGCGGTCCGACAGTTCAGCATCGTTCAAGTCGATCTCAGTAGAGTCGGGGCTGCCTTGGATGGACGACGTCCTTCTGGGAATATTGGGCCGAGCGATCAGCTTCGCTGGCACGCCTCGGCTACTTGGACAGCATATACCAATGTGATGGGCATCATACTGAAACACAGACTTCCTTTTCGTACTAGCTGAGGGAGGCCGTTGCGGTCTACGAGGGCGCAGCCCCCGCTGGCCATCCGGCTGGACTTGTAAGGGAACCCCTTGTGGAGGCTCAGGCACCTGTGCTTGAGTCTCAGACGCCGAAGGACAGTCCATCAGACCATGAGACCTGACGCCCTTGGCCGACGGTTGACGTCCATTCTTCTGATTGCTGGTCGAAAAGTCTACCGCGCGCGGAACTGAGGCACGGGGCTGGACCTGAGTCTGAGGAATGCCTTGTTTTCTAGGTCGTTGGCGGTAATTCGTGTTGCTCTCCGTCTTCTCTATCGGCACCTTTGGCATTGCGAGAGAATGTCGACGACCGGTAGTGATGAAATTCGGTCCGCCCTGGTCACTTCTCCCATCTTTATTGCCAAACGCATCGGGGACCAGTCGTGAGGGTAGCTGTTGGTAGGGACTGCGTAAATCGGAACCCGTATACTCCTCATCCAGTGGTGTGCGTGCCGGAGTCTTTGCCAGCCAAGGTCGGCTTCCCGCCCTGACAGACTTTTGCGAAATTTGATTCTTGGGTTTCGCGGGCGGAGGCTTGAAATGAGCCCAGTCTGTGTCTGTGGTGAGGTCGTCTTCTCTTGGGAAACAAGGCAAACAGCGACGGCACGGGCGTTTCTTGTCCGATCGGCGTTTCGGCTTGCGGGCCGGAGCCTCGTCGATCAGTGCGTATCTGAACTCGTCCATTTTCTGGGGCTCTGCAAAAGACATTTCTGTATTCATGCTTTGTGGTGGGCCCGAGCTACCGAAACCGTCAGCTCCATCTACTTGAGAGGAGATAATAGGGCCATCACCACGACGCCGGCGTGGTCTGGGTGGTGGTAATCCAGGCTGCAAGTCCTGCAGGTACCTCGGCACGCAGCTAGACTGCTCTTTTGAGGTCACTGCCAAGCCCGCCGCTCGAAGCTGTGCCCGATATGGAAGTAGTTCAGCCACGGTATGGAGAGTTGCAGCATCCGTAGAAGGAGGTGGTGTATCCTTGACGATTTTGCCCTTTGCTGACGTCTGTTCTGCGTATGCCTCGAGGTCTCTCGTGAAACGATTGACTGACTGTTTCTTCGCCGACATGTACGAACCACTTGATTTAGAGAAGGACTGCTGCTGAGATGAACTACTTCTCTGCTGTACCGTAGTCGAGAACAGTTGAAGTTGCTGGATAATGCTGCGAGATACAGCTGCCACGAGGGCGGAGTTAACAGACTGTCGTTTGGCCGGATTTAGGAGATCCACAGCAGCGTCTGTCAAGCTGCGGCGAACAGTGGCCGGCTGTTTGATACCAGGGACAAGTAGCTTCCGTTGTGACAGTGCCAAGGGAGGCTTGAGCGCAGCATCTCTAGCAGGCGGATGGGTAGTATTAAGGGGGCGAGTATTGTCAGAGTGGCTATTAGTATTCGTTGAAGGAGGGTGTGGGAATGAATCGAGATCAAATGGTGATTCCGAATTGCGCAAATGTTCTGAAGCATCTGGTGGAGCGTCAGAGGAGAATTTCATCCACGCGAGAGACTTTGGCTCAGTACCAGCAGGGGCCGGGTTGCGGCCGTGTCGTGGGTGTCGATGGTGAGCTTCCAAAGGCGCGTGGCCATGATCAGTGCCTTGATCATCCGGACAAGACCGCTTCTCAGAAATAATTTTACGTGGAGAGCAACGGGGCCGGGTAGGGCGTCTGTTTAAAAAGACGACTCGTGAACGCGGACGACTAGTTTCAAAAGTGCTGCGTAATGACGTGTTGACCTCGGGGATAGATGCTAGAGGAGCCATATTGCGCGCATAGCGAGACAGCTATAGCAAAGCTGTTTTCGACTGAGAGTATCCAAGAAAAAGTGTAGACCAAGTAGTGGTGATGAGGTATTGGTGTGACAAATGTTTTTGGGTGGTAATTAAGACATGGTGAAAATGCCTCGTTTGTGATGTCGTTTGTAATGCCGTCGGGCGGGGAATGCAAGTTGCAGAGTGCAGGACGCAGGATGCAGGCCAATCCGTCGACCCATGGATGGGACGAATGAATGCCGAACCACGTCTGAACGCCTTCTTGCCATAATGCGAGGAAGGAAGGAAGAGCCGTGTGGGCTGTCCCGTCACATGGCAACTTCCACATGTCCCTCCTGGTGCGTGGCTTCCTTTCACCTGATGTCCTTGATACCAGGGCTGGAATACATGTCGAGTTGCCGACGACCTTTTCGCAGCAGAAACTCAATGGCGGCAAAATCTCGTTTGTCAAGACTTATTTGGCGAACGAATTCGGTTCTACGGCCTGAAGTTAGACTCTGATCTGATGCACAAGTTACCAAGGAGGGTGCGTCACGTGTGTACCTAACGAATTGCTCGAAGTGAGATCGAGTGCTCTTTCGTCATGTCAGTCTTTCGATTCAATCTACCACATTCAGACAAGGCCTATTGATCAAACACTCACCACGGGTTTCTTCCGGCTCTCACGCAAACAGTGTCGGTAAAGGCCCAGGACCTCTCTCTGAAGGCCGGAGTGACGCATCGTGGCAGCAGTTGAAACAAACACAACACACAGCGATGAATTTGACGATAAGTTGACGATGTGTAGGGGGAGTTGAAGTCATAAAGCCGGAAAGCTAGAGACTAGACGCCGCTAGAGGTCATGAAGCCGGCCTACTAGCCCGGGCGGCTAATCGCCGATCAGCGAAATCCGAGGTAAACCCGGTCAGGTGCATGGTTTCGTTGAAAGCCGAGAACCAGACTTTAAGAATCGTCGTCCGATGCCAATCTGGCGCCAAACTGCCAACCCCAGATTCATCGCCAGAGACGCGTGTCGCGACATATCTCAAGGTGCAACTGTATTCAATTTTTCCACTATAACTGTATCAATTCTGAATAAATTCGCTTTCTTTGCAGAAATGAGTTCTCTACAGCTTCAAGATGATACCCTGCGAAAATGGATCGATCCCGAGACTGGGAATCTCAAGTTCTCGCGCTTCCACGAATACAATCTTCAAGAACGAACTATCTCTGGCGCTGACATTTTTCGAATCCGATACTACAAGACGATGACCGAAGCTTCTAAGGCGGTACGGGTACCATATCAACGCCTGAGATCATGAGTTCAAGGTCATCAACCTGTCCGAGCGAACGGCGGTCATAACAAGGCTTTATCGCCAGAAGAAGAAGCCGAGGTCTTGACGTGGGCACATCGGCAGATAACTCAGGGTCACCACTTTGAGGGCCGGGCTCTCGTGCAGCATGCCAACGCGACCTTCGCTGCTCGAGGAGATTGTCAACCTGATAAACAAGCTCCACAGAGATGGGCACGGCGATAAATCAAGCAGAACGCACACATCTTCAAGCGCACTGCGGCGCATTCTCGTGATGCTAAACGAAAGGCTGGGGCAAATACATCAAGCGGAGAAGAGCCTTCAACTCCTTCAAACGCACAACAAGGTAGAGCCGACGCCGTGAATCTGCAGAATCCTCCCTCCACGCCCGAGACTGTAAGAAACGACTGGAGGAACGGTGCGGATGGGTAACTTGGCGTGAGCGGCACTTGTAAGAGAACCGAACTCTCCATCCGGGTCTCTACGAAATTGTTGTAGTTTTGTATGATGTGAAGGTTGAAAGGAGGCGTTGACGCGTTCCCCCAGTCGTTTCTTACAGTCTCGGGCGTGGAGGGAGGATTCAGCGGACTCACGGCGTCGGCTCTGCCTTCTTGTGCGTATTCGCGCTCAAGTATTGTGACAAGACTCTTGCGTAGTTTCGTCGCGTTTGATGGACAGATCATAAATGAATGCGCTGTTGGGCGAGGCGATGGACAGACCCAGGAGTGGGTTTGGCGCCCCCGCCGGTCAGAATTGCACCTTGAACTTGTGATTACAATGACTCGGGTTCTAAGCAGCGGAATAGGCTCATTCTAGGCTCGAAAGTAACCGAGTTCGATTATGGACAAGCCAGAATAAAAAACAAAACCGGCATATCCTTATGTTTTGAGCTGGAATTTGCTACGGAATCAGGGTCCTCTCGTCGTCCTTCCAGGGGACCCCTACCCAAAGAGAGACTGCGTCACAAGCGCCGTTCACCGTATTCGCATTGAAGAATACATTTTAAGCATTCTCGATAGTGACACTATCTTTGTGCATGAAAATGTGCCGTTTCATATAGCCAGAGTCGTGAGAATTTGCCTCGAAAAGCTAGGGGTGACTTCTTTGGACTGGCCGCCATGCAGCCAGCCCTGAGTCCCTGACCTGAATCCCATCGAAAACCTCTGGTCATGCGTGAAAAAACATACCTTTAGACCGTAATCTGAACATGACGCATATGAAGAAGTGCCAGGCCGCATTAGAGCACGAGAAAGTTGCGACAAATGTTTGGGATGAACTCGACATGAAGCTTGTTATTGACCTTGTCGATAGCGTGCCTCGCCGTCTTCAGGCGGTGTAATATTCCAACGGGTGGTATCCAAGTTATTGATGCAGTCAATGAATCAAGCCTTCATAATTCTATGGACTCTGCTCAATGACGCATTTTTGGCATTTCAAATGGCTAGGTTGCGAAAATGTAATAAACAGGTGTGGTGATCCAAAATGGGTGCAATTTGGCGTTTCCCATTTTCGCCTCTTTCGCGTTATTACAGGGGTATACACCGCACATCAGAGTGGCCAGAGCCCATTCTTTTGTGCGATAGGATGGTGCGGCCGTCACGTGATGCGGCTGCCAGCAACCAGCAATGGCTTATTCCTCAATGCATGACAACAATAAGACCCCAGAGAAGATACATACGCCTTTGTGTTTGTGTGCGTTACGCACCTGTTTGCTTATGCATGCAATGCTATATATAACCCCTATATACCCTGCGACACTTACGGTCCCAAGGGTATGCATGTGTACTGTAGAAATTCCACGGCAATGACTACATGTACATGAATGTACAGAAGTACCTTGTACATACGGAGTTCATTCGACGAATCGGATATCGGGCGCAACGTGTCGTCGGCACTGGGATGGGGGCCCATGTCCAAAACCGGTCAAGCGGCCTTTGGGCCGAAGCCCGCAAGCAGGCTGCAGCCAGCAGCTGGCAGCGATTAGGTACGTACCTAACCAAGGTTCTTTGGCCTGCGATGCTATATCCGTGTTTGGTGTGCCGCTTTAATGAAGAGTACCTAGTCTTTGTCCTCCCAAGAAAATTCCCAATTCGACAGAACTAACAAGAAGAACCACGGCAAGAACGAGGTTCAAGAAAGAGAAAAAGAAGACCAAGATAGGAACATATATACGCCATCCGACCAAGCAGCCATACATACCAGCAACCTCCTCCTCCTCCTCCTCCTCCTCCTCTCCGCAATCCACGTCACAGCTCATCCCATCTCACCTCACATCTCACCCGCACACCAAACCACCCATCCATCTCACCATGGCTCCCGTCATCTCCCCTCCCTCCCCAGCCCGCCTCCTGGCCCCCATCCTGCCCGCCCTCCCAGCCGCCGCCGCATCCCCCCAACCCGCCCCCCAGGTCCTCCCGCTTCTCTCTCCAATCCTCCGCCAACGCGTCCAACTGCTCTCTGGCCCTGGCTCCAGCTCCGGCCCCGAACCTTGGCTCCGCCTCCTCTGCTACGATGCCGCCAAGGCAGTCCGGCTCGCGGACCTGGTGAGCGGGCCGGCCCTCGAGCCGCATCCCGTGTCTGGAGAGGTAGAAATCGACTGGGATTGCGATGCGGAGACGCGGTACCGGCGGTTAGACCAGGAGACGCTGCAAGCGCTGGTGGTGTTGTCGGAGGTTGGTCTCGCCTTCCAGCTAGTATACTGCCTTCACGATGAGGAGGGCATCGACGGGGCCAACGGGTGGCGCATCGGAGAAGTCACAACCGTGGAGACTTCTTCACCGTTTACGCAGTTTGGGGGCGTAGCAACCATGTCGGAGGCAGAGCGTCTATATGAGGAGGGCGGTTCTGGACGCAAGGATGCTTCGTCGAGGGCGGGCAACGATGGGGGAGTGCTGCAGAGGGATATCCAGGAGGGTGGCAAGAACAGCGGCAGCAAAAACATGGATACCAAAGACGGGAATAATGATGGTGATGTTGCCGTGGACGAAAACGACGACGATGACTACTGGGATCTCTACGATAAGACCCCCGCGCAAACTCCCATGGGGAAGCACCGCTCACCTGCTCCGGTACAGGCCCAGGGGGAGACGCCCTCCGTTGCGGCTGCGGAAGATGCCTACTTTGCGCAATATGCGCATGTTCAACCTGCGATGGATAATCATGATCCGGATGAGGAGGCTCAGGCGCAGCAGCTTCTGAATGTGCATGTGCCTGGCTCTGTGGCCGCGCGGACACCGACGGAATGTGAGCCTCCGACTTTGCAGCAACCGCATCCGGACTCGCCGACTGCATCTCCCGCTGCGAATACGATTGCGCATCTGGAACAATGCGCTGGGAATCAGACGCGTAATGAGTTTAGTGTGAAGCAGCATATTAGTCGCACTATACGGAGCTTGGCAATGCTCGCTACCGCGAGTGGGATTGATACTGAGGAGTTTGGTAGTCTGGTGAAGACGGAGCTGGAGTTGCTGATTATGGCAGAGGAGTAGGTCTTGCGGGACCCTAAGATGGAGGATGGATTTTATGGGAAGTGTTTGACCATATGCAGAGCATGATAGAGATGGAAGAAAGAATCATCAGCGTGGGGCACTGATCGGCATGGAGAATGGGAGAGGAGGGGGGGTTGTTTTGGCTACAGTATTGAAGCATGTGTTGTTTGTTATATTGAGGCTGGGAAAGCAAGCACATTCCGGTTGCTTCTTCTTTTACCTTTGCTTTTTAATTTGCGTCAATTTTCTTGGCTCTTGTACATATCAGCCAAGTCCAGCGCTGATGATCCGGATCTGTTGGTCCTAATCCAAGGGGCTGTACAAAAATATAGACATGGAAATTTTCTCGAGTATACTCATGTTGGGGAAAAGAGGGTTAGTACCCCGTCTGTCACTCTCCGTGATCATGCTGGGTGCGCGCTTCTCGCCCTACTTTACACAAAGGCGGCATTGGCATGGGTTTGCCTGGGTGCCCGACGCGTTCATGTGTGACTACGTTTGCACACAGGTGCGTCCGCTTTGTCTGATGCAAAGTAGGCAGCACTTTTTCGGTCCAAGAAACGACAGCAAGCCTTCGAGGCCTTCCCAGTCCCAGTATCCCATGAAGCAGTCCCAAGCATGCCACTCCCAGGCGCTGCATGTACACCCGTTTCGCAACCCCAGATCCATATTCACTTGTTACATTCATCAAAATATCTCGTCATAGTCTCATCCTCCCTCACTGCTCAAGAACAAGGCTATCCAAAGCCATCCGCGCCGACTCAACAAGCCTCACGCAATCCCTCTGGTCTTCCGGAATCGGCGCACAATGACGCACCAAGTACTTTGACTGCCTCGGGACCCTCCCCGCCTTCACAAGCTCATCCATCATCTCGTGGCGCACCCGAGCAGTCCGATCCAGATGATTCACCACATCCTTCAACCCCCGTTGCAGATGTCGTCCCGTGGGCGACTCGCCCGTCTTCCCGCCCAGACCATAGACATCCAATTTGAGGATCGACCGCACGGTGGCTTGCCACACAACTGGTTCGAGAGCCTTGTTATCGTATGCTTTAAGGGCAGAGCATGAGCCTTGCCCGTCCACGCCATGCCCCCACAGGCCGCCAATGTCCTTGAAGGAGAACAAGATCTGTCGTTTACTTTTTATGGCTGCGTCTGTTTCGCTATCAATCATTTCGAGGATGGTAGCGTAGGCGTTGCACGCGGAGGGAACGAGTGCGCCGAGGTACATCATGTTTTGGAGGGCTTGTACAGGGGGTGGCTGGAGGGGGTCTCGGAGCAGCCAGTTGGAACAGTAGGGGCAGTCGAGGACATCTTGGGCTACTTTGGTGGCACTTCGCGTTGCTCTCATCGCGGAAGGCACGTCGGAAGGAAGGTGATTGAGGGACTCGATCGCCAAGTACAGTGATGAGAGGCATCCACATGAGACATTGGTAAAGGTCCCCGGCTGCTGGATCGCTGGTGTTGTGCCAGACTCGGGAGATACACCGATGCTAGGCACGGTGCTTGGTACAGAGGGAGGAGTCTCCTCTGGAGGCTCTGGGGTGTGAATATGAGTTGATACGCATTGTTGCAGAGAGTCGCTGATGTCCTTGGAGATGAAAGACGCGCTGAGTTCTAGCTCGTTGAAGTCGATGCCCTGGAGAAGCTCGATGCCGATGCCTGCCGCGCCTGCACCAGTGGTACCTAAAGAATCCAACGGAAAGCAATAGTCCCCGAAATTGTCATTATCGGATGCAAAGATATCAGACGGATACGGATGTTGAGGAAAAGTGTAAGCCGCAGGACTGGCAATATCTCCAAAGTTGTCCGGCAGCACACCCAAGTAGTTCAGGGACTCGTCCACCTGGGGCAAAAGGCCCAAGTCTCGCGCAAACGCAGTCTCCACGGCGCCATTCCACGGTACCGTCGAGCCACCATGTGATGGCCTTGGAGACTGCGAAGCTATCGTCCGAATGTCCGGCGCAGGAGACTCCGCGATGGCACGACGCTTCCGGGGTCGACCCATGGGCTTCTGGGCCGAGTAGACACATGTGATTCCCTCGTGCGTACATCTTGCACAGCCATCAGGGTCTTTGGAACAAGCTAGTTTCCTGCTTCCTGTGCGTGGTGAGCATATCGAAACCATTTTGTACCGCCCTTCCCGCGAGACATGTCTCCTATATCTGTAGTTTCGGTGGCAAAGCAGCATGTGGAAGGGGACGGGCCGACTTACGACACTCATCACACGCGCGATGTTTAGTGGGAGGGCGGGCATAGGATGCACGTGTTGCGCTCGACGTCATGGCTGCTGGCGCGGATGCATGAGGGTGACGGGCGGATTTGAAGGAAGATATTGACGGAAGGAGAGCTTGGCGCTGCGACTTGGAAGTTGGGCGTAGCTTGATGGTGAGATCTGCCGAGGAGTGATGCTGATGACAGGGTCGAACTTCGGTGGACTCGGGAGTCGGAACTCGGAACCGTTGCGGTGGGGTCTTGAGCACGTTGTGCAAGGGGGGTCGCGATCCTGAGGTAGCCAGATTGAGTACCTACATAGGTATCTACCGTATAGACTCAAAAAATTCACCACGACCCGTGGGTCCGAGCTAATGCATAGCGCCGAAGCTTTATCCCTCATACAGTTAGTAGGGAAATTCAAACACAACATCAATATTACCTCCCCGCAGCTGGGATTTCTCGTATCGCGCATTTCTCGACCAAATCAAGCCGGAATGCCTTCGCCTTTTGAAGCTGCATTTATTGATATCGTCTGTATGCTTGTGCAAAAGCTTGGTGTTTTTCCGATTACTAACGCACCTGTATAAATGTGACCGACGATCTCGAGACCGATGCCTGCTTCGAGGTCGGACAGACCTACCGACTCGAATACCGACTTCCCTCCACCCCAGGAGAGGAAACAGGGATTTCCCTTACATTTGAAGATGCCCACCACGGCTGGGTTAGAATAAGAAGTCGTCAGCCCGTTG
>SRPQ01000230.1:0-31082 GCA_018360075.1 Claviceps cyperi
CTCTTATCTTCTCTTCTCTTCCATCCAAAAAAAAAAAAAAAACAAGCTTCAAAACCATGCCCTCAGAAACAAACTCCAATACGAAGCATCATAGCTTCATTCTCTTCCACATTCCCTCGTTCTGCAATCAATCCCTCTTTCCCTCTTTCCCTCTTCACAACCGAAACAGATCCCCACTATTCTGCCTCCTCGTCTCTTCCCCCAACATCAGCGCAAACAACCTCTTGGCCAAAACTCCCTCATCCCAAACCCCCACATGCGCCTTGAACGCATCCACACAGTCCAAATGCCATCTCTCCAGCGTCATTCCCGTACCGTGGCTCTTAACCGTCTTGCCGAGATAGTGTTCCGCGTGGCGTGGGTACCGCACCGGGAAGGCCCGTCGTCGACGGTATTGCATCAGGTCATCCAGGAAAAGCCAGTGCCTGCGGGACCAGGTTGTTTGGGAGAGCGGGTAGAGAGGCGTGTAGGGCAGAGAAGAGATAGGAGGAGGTGTGTCTTCCATGGTGATGTCGTTGGTAGAGCTAGAGCTATGGTCCTGGTCGAGAGGTGGGTAGGAGACGGGCCGGGAGTAGGAGGAGAATGGGTCGGGGGGTTGTTCGTGGAAGGAGACATTGGCAAAGGAGGAATTTTGGCGCTCGTGTCGGGTACGGGCTTGCTCCGCGGGAGAGAGAACGCTGCTTGTGAAGTCAACGACGCGGCCAGGGGTATGAGGTTTGAGAGGTGAGCGCAGGGCAGACTTTCGGGGAGATGCGTCCTTGGGTGGTAGGGGGCGCAGAGGAGGTTGGAGAGCCTGTTGGAGATCAGAGGACTCTTCGCTGGGTTCGGATTGCTGTTGGGTGCCAGAAGATTCTTCACTGGCATCAGACGTCTGCTGCGTCCAGCGGTGGATGTCTGCTCGAGAGAGCTGCATGCTTTCCGAAGGCAGCTGAGAAAAGGACTGGTTCGTCTGTCGGGGCCGAGGTGTGAAAGCTTGGTTTTGCGAAGCGCTTGGCATGTAGAGCCTCTCGGGCGTGGTTGGAGATGAGAATCGTTCAACCATCTCGGGCGCTGAGTACTGCTGGTGCTGATGCTGGCGCTGACACTCCTGCTGCTGTGATTGCCGTTGCTTTTGCAGCTGCGATTGTTCTTCGTCTTCCGGTTCGTGTTCGCGTTCCTTTCCTTTCCCTTCCACTGCCTTGTCCTCGTCTCTACGACGTCCTTGCGTCCGTAACGCATCACCAACAGTCGCCTGTTTCCGACGCACCGGCGACAACGACACACTCCTCACGCTGCTATCATCATATCGCACCTCAACCCCTCCCTGCGGCAATTGCGGAAACATGGAGCTCGTGGGGACCACATTAGCCGCTCCTGGAGCCACGGACATTGCAGCGGCGGCTATACTCGACATTGACTTCTGACCAGACATGCCCGGGACCGCAACAGGAGACGAGAAGAAGGTGGAAATGTCAAAACGCTTCTTGTTTTTGACAGCTGATGCAGGTGCTTGGGCCGCTTTGCTGGCTTCCTCTTCCTCTTGCTGTCTTTGGGCGAGGAGGGTATACTCGTCTGTCTCACTGGACGTAGCGGCGCCCTGCTCGTCGGGGAGGATACTGGGCTCTTCGGACACGTGAGATAGGTCGGGCACGGACTGTGAGATCATTCGTGAGACGGCAGGTCGGTGGATGCTCTTCTTGGTCCAGGGACTCGGGATTACACCGCGACGTTGGATGCTGGAGGGGATGCGTCTGCCTGAGGATGGCTGTTTCTGTTGTTGTTTTTGCTGTTGTCCCCGTCGTGCCGGCAGAGGCGTCTCTCGCTGCGCCTCTAATTCCCAGATATCTGTCTCGTCGTCTCGTATCTCCTTGACGACTTCGGCTTCCTTCTCGCGCGGCTTGGGGCTTGCTCGTCGCGGCGGTTGTTGTACAGGCCCTTGTACGTTGAGAGGTGCCTGAACGGCCTCGCGCTCAGGCAGTCTAGCTGCCTCTCGCAACGTATTGTCGCCTCGCAGGTTTGGACTGATGGTCCCTTCCCGAGCAATCCAGCTCATCGCCCCTTCGCTCGGCGGCGTGATGCGCATCGAGCTCGTGGGGGACTCACGTAAAGCTGACGTTCCCCTGTCGGAAGACAGCTCTGCGATGCGCGGCACGGACTGTATTGCAGACGGTCTTTGCGCAGCCGTCGCCTTGAAAGACGTAGGAGCCTCTTGTTGGACGGCAGCAGCCGCAGTTGCAGCCGTCGGGGCAGTTGGAGCGGCCACAGATGTCGCAGCAGGTAAACGCGGCAGTCGAGGACTCCGACTCAATCGATGACCACTCGTCTGGCTCTCCCGAGATCCATTCCATGACTCCTTGCTTGCAGATCGTCTAAAAGGGCTTCCGAGCTGCTTGTCACGGCCCTCGGGCGATGGCGGATCTGATGTGATGCTCTGGAGGACTTGTCCCGCTCGAACAATAGCCGTCAAGTGTGGCCGTGCTGTTTTGGGCTGCGATGTTTCTTGTTGGACCGACTGGGGTTCTTGCAGAGGCGAGGAGACTTGATGAAGAGGAGTCGTGTCAAACGATGGCCGACTTATTTCAACCGGTACTGAATGACGTGGTTCCGAATCCGGTTCCGGCTGAGGTTCCATCTGTGGCACGCCCTTCTGCTCGACTGGGATAGCATGAGCATTAACTTCTTGCTCGGCTCGTTCGTGCTCCTCTTCCGTAGCAGTCTCTTCCTCCTCTTCCCCTCCATGATGGACTTCATCTTCCATTTCTTCATCTTCCGCTTCCGCAGTCCCCGCATGCTCGTCTTCCGTGTCCACCAACTCTACTTCCTCCGACCTTTGCACGACAGGAGGGGCATGTCTCACACGGCTAGGATATCTCGGCGAGGAAGTAAGTCTAGACGCAGGTCGTGCTGCTGAAGCGGAATGTTCGACAGTGAAGCGAGGATTGAAATCAAAATGGTCGGGCGATCTGGATGGCAATCGCGTTCTGGACGGTGGCCGTGAACTCAGGTGCGGTTCGTGGCCAGCCTGATCAGATACTTCGGGTTCAACTTGCGGGGGAGTGTCATCGGGCGTCGGTAAGCGCGCTTGGTCTGAAGCCGCTGCTGTGCTCGTCATGGATGCTTCATTGGTACGCTGTTCCTCTGCTTGAGCTGCTGCTTCCATGGTCTCTGCCAACTCGTCGTGAAACTGGTCGTTGTCGTCTTGCTGCTCTTGCGCTTGTTCCCCATCCTCATCTTCTTGCATGTCGTGTTCTGCCACGCGTTCTTCGATGATTGGATGTCTGCCAACGTCTACCGTCGATTCGTTTTCATATGACTCCCTGCCTTGCTCTCGATTGTCTTGGAATTGGACGTTGTGTTGTGCCACATATTTTCCAACCTCTTCCATGTCCTCAGCGTTGTTCATTTCCTCTTCTCGCTCTTGCTCTTCGCCGTATTTTCCTTGGGCTTCGGGTTGTGCCGCATACTTTCCAACTTCTTCCATATCCTCTCTGTCGTCCATTTCTCCTTCTCGCTCTCGATCTTCACCATATCGTCCGCGGACTGTCCGTTTTGTCACATATTGTCCAACCTCTTCCATATCTTCGGCGTCAACCATGTTTTCTTCTCTCTCGTGCGCTTGTTCCTTGTTATATTGCTCTCGGACACGGTATTCTGCGGCATCTGCTTCTGCATTCTCCATTTCTTCATCCTCGGTCCCATCCCCAGAAGCCTCGAGTGCATCATGCCCAACCTCTTCCATGTCCTCAGCGTCGTTCACTTCCTCTTCTCGCTCTTGCCCTTCGTCGTGTCTATCATGGACCCTTCGTTGTGTCACATACTGTTCAACCTCTTCCATGTCTTTGGCTTCATCTATTTTTTCTTCTCTCTCTTGCGCTTGCCACTCGTTGTATCTCTCTCGGACACGGTCGTGCACGGCATCTGCTTCTGCATTCTCTATTTCTTCTTCATCGGTCTCATCTCGAGAAGCCTCGACTGCATCATGCCCATCTTGTCCAGAACTCTCTGATGAAACGTCGAACATGTTCTCTTCTGCTCCATAGTCTCCCGGATTGTGCGCCTCGTCATCGTTCTCCGAGTCGGCTGCATCGAGGCTCTTCTCTGACTGAAAATGCTCGGGCTCCGTTCGCGCTGCCAACTCATCCTGGTAGACTTCCTCGTCGTCGGCTACAAAAAGACTAGGCTCTGATGCGTATGCTTCGGTGTCTACCGTTTCTTGGGCCTCTTCTTCTTCGCGCGACTGGTCGTCTTCGTCGGTGTCATCCACAATCTCCTGGACACGTTGTTCACCCGAGATTTTCTTGGTGTTTGCATCATACAGTCCGCCTCTTTCAAGAGCGTCCATCTCGTCTATTTCCTGGTCGTTTTTCCCTTTCACCAAAACTTGGGTAGCGATGCGAGTGAGCTCGTAAAGTTGCATGTCCGCCTCGCCATGCTGTATCCTTTCAGTCACGGCTTGTGCTTCTCGTGTCGTTCCTTCATGTTCTGCGTCCCTTTCTCTCACAGACTCCTCCTCGCGCTGCGACTTTCCATCCTCTTCAGAGGCCATCCCATCGTCTTGGAAGTTCTGCAGTTGAGCTTGGTCCACCTGCTCTTCCATGACTTTATTGGACATGTTCATCAAAGATCCAGGCGTTGCTGCCGCCAACACAGCATCAGGAATCTCGGAGAATGAATCGTCATACAGATCCTCTTGTCCTTGCTCCAGGTACTTTGCGGCCTGTACATTTGGGGCCTGCAGCGGCAGGGAAATCCTGGCGATCTGAGCTGTTTCCGCCATCGCCGACTGTTCTGCTTGCATGGCGCTATATTTCAAGACACGATGCCTGAGGGGTGATGGGTTCGCAGGCTTGCGTGGGCTGCGAGACCGATATGGGCCTGGGAGTGCAGTGGGCGACGACGATCGTTGTCGTTGCCGTTTATCTTGCTGTGCAGATGCAACGTCTCTACTTGGAGATTCCTGCTGCTCTACAGGCAGATCCGGTAACTGTCCTTCCTCTTCCTCTTCTTCCACCACCCTTCTCTCTTCATCTTGGACAGCGGATTCCGCGGCCTGTGCGATGGTAAGTAGCTCAGGGTAATGGGCTGCGTCGACCTCATCCACGAGGTCGCCTTCACCTGCAACTTGCCTGAGAGACTCGAGTGTCTTATTAATAATAAGACTAGTTTCCTCTCCCAGCTCATCATGCGCTGATGGATGCATGGAGCTATCGAAATTGGGATGTAGAGATTGTATCGATTCCATGAAAATCATGCTAAAGTCCTCGCCTTGCGCAATGGTGTCGTATGCTGAAGGAGCCATCGTGGTCGGAGGCGCATTGTCCTGCAGGAGCTCGTCTATCGATGACCGATCGCTGCCGCCGCCGCCCAGATCGCCATAGCCGCCGTAGTCATCCGCTTCGGAGGGCGCATCGTCTTGTCGCCCAGTGTATCGCGGTGAAGTGTAAGTTGCGCCAAAACGAGGCGAGAAGTCAGACGGGTCACCGAAAGTGTAAGGTGCAGCTTCTGGGGTAGGCTCTTTTGGCATAGGTTCAGTCCAAGTATCCGGCTCTGGCTCTTGAGAGCGCCCCGTTACAGGAGACGGAGACGAAGGCGCTGCAACTGGCGGATTTGAAACTGGCACTGGAGGTGGTTGTGGCGCATCGGCCGGTCCATCGTCTGCTGATTCTGACGGAGCCCTAACTAGGTCTACCTCGTCATCGCTAGTGACTGGAGGTAGCTGTGTTGTGTCGAGACTAATGTCGCCCACTTCGTCTGCGAGCTGAAGCAGTTCTTCCGGCGCCAGAGCTTGTCGCCTCCGCCGTGCCCTTCTCGCTGACGTTGCCCGTGGGGTGATATCCAACCTAGTTTGAGTAGAGGTCGTGGCAGCACTAGGGGTTTTTCGCGCGCGGAGATTTCGTTTCGGGGTCGGTGTCGCTTGGAAGCTAGGCGCGGATGATGCCTCTCGTTTCTCTTGACTCGTTGCCATGGTTTTGGGACGGCGAGGCGTTCGACCGGCTATTGGCGTCGCTGCGCGCCTCTTCGTCCCCGTGCCTGGCATGGGAGTTCCGTTGTTCTTTCGTGGGCGACCTCGCGGCTTCGGAGTCTTTCTCTCATTTGGCTCATCTTCTATTGACTCGCGGAGAGGCACGGTACTCGTAATCGTGCGTCTTCTCAACCGGCGTCCGGGCGTGGAGGTTGTTGAAGGAGGTGACTGGAACAACTTGCGCCGCGTGCTCTTGCCCCCGACAGGGCTCTTGTCTTCGTCTTCATTCCGCCGAGAGGAGGGCGACACGAAACGGCGGGAAGACTGGCTTCGAGTGATGCGGCGCGACGGCGAAGAAGGTGGTTCGGAAGCCACGTCGGCCATGATCAAATCGTTGAGAGGATCCGGCGATGACATAGTCCAGGGCCGAAGCCGCTGTGACGGAGCTGGGCGCGACTTGCTCCCCGTCGCGGTGGGACAGCGTCGCTTTCGGTCGCGTTTTTGTGTGTTTTCCCGAGCTTAGATGGTGGGCGCGTGTCCGTTGGTTTGTTGATGGTGATGCTGTTGGACGCAAAATGTAAGAATGCGAGAATGACGATATTATGTCGCGCGGCGTAAATGGGGGTCTTTACCTATTGTGTTTACTTGGGGCCCTGTGCGGACTAGCGTCACTCATCAGAGTCTCATCGCGGCTGCGCATTTATCGTTCTTCCGTGCGCCGGCCGCGCGTCCAGCTTCCCACAGCTTTTTTTGCCTTTTCCGGGCCTTCGTCAGTCGTCACATGCTGCGGCATCGCGCCGAGGAGGATCATGCAGCAACCAGCTTAAGAGCCTGAATGCTGTCTGGAAGTCCGAAGAGCTGGTGGCCTGGTACTTATTACGTAGGTACTATGTATGTATGTACCTCCTTTCTCCCTCCCCGCGGAGCCGCATTCCCGACAACCCCGTCCTCCTCTTGTACCTCGGCTCCCACTACCCGGAGGCGTCGCAAGCTTGCCAGAGACAACCATATCTTAATTCGACCCTCGCAAACCTTCGAGCCCTCGAACTCTCGTAATTTCTTGCTACTTATCGAAAATCATCTACACGCCTCGGATGATATACCAGTCGTGAACGAGTCTGTCGCCATTTGTCACTGCGCTTTCGCATCTTGTCGCACCTCGCCTTGCCTCATATAATGGCTTCCAAGGCGCCCATTCCGCAGAACGACAATGTCGCTCACGCTCTTGCCGGCGCAGGTGGTGGCATTCTGTCCATGGTATTGACGTATGGGAAGTCCCTTCCATTTCCATGCCCCTTCAACATGCGAATGTATCGGAAAGCGAACTCAAAACAACTCTATGAATCACAACTCGCGCCCGCATTCTTGACTCACATGCCTCAACCACAGATACCCTCTCATCACGCTGTCCACCCGCGCCCAAGTCGAATCCAAAAAGGCCGAGACCAAATTTATCGACGCCGTCCAGAGGATTGTCGCCCGCGAGGGCATCGCCGGCCTATACTCAGGCATCAACTCGGCGCTCTTCGGCATCAGCGTCACCAACTTCGTCTACTACTACTGGTATGAGTGGACGAGAGCCTTTTTCGAAAAGACGGCTGCGGCTGCTGGTCGTGCCAACAGGAAGCTCACGACTGTGGAGTCCATGATTGCCGGTGCCATTGCCGGATCGGCGACCGTCATCATCACGAACCCTATCTGGGTCATCAACACACGTGTCACGACTCGCCAGAAGCACTCACAGGCCGATCTCGAGGCTGGCAAGCCCGCCGCGTCGCCTACTACCATGGGCACGCTCATGTCGCTCCTCAGAAATGAGGGGCCCCAGGCTCTCTTCTCGGGTGTTCTGCC
This sequence comes from Claviceps cyperi, assembly GCA_018360075.1. NCBI lineage: Eukaryota > Fungi > Ascomycota > Sordariomycetes > Hypocreales > Clavicipitaceae > Claviceps > Claviceps cyperi. Next base: position 7,793 of record SRPQ01000230.1, read on the forward strand.
GGCACTGGTTCTGGTCATCAACCCGATTCTCCAGTACACGCTGTTTGAGCAGATGAAGAATGCTGTGGAGAAGAGGAGAAAGGTCACGCCCGCTGTGGCCTTCTTCCTGGGCGCGCTGGGCAAGCTCTTTGCCACGTCGGTTACGTACCCTTATATTACCGTCAAGAGCCAGATGCATGTTGCTGGCAGCAGTCAAACCGGTAGCAAAAGAGAGGGCATGAGCGCGACTCTCAGTCGAGTAATTCGCGAGGAGGGCTATGCTGGTCTCTACAAGGGTACGATTGCTTTGTCGCTGCCAATGATTCCACCTCTCCTCTTTCTTGCGTTCTCGTCATCCTTTCATCAAACTCTTGCTTCCTCCTTTTTTCTCTTCTTCTTTTTCCCGCAACTGACATGTTTTTCCCGTAACTGACATGATTCTAGGCATCGGCCCCAAGGTCTCTCAGAGCGTCTTGACAGCCGCTCTCTTGTTCGCTTTCAAGGATGCTCTGTACGCGCAGACTATCCGCCTTCGTACGGGCGGCAAGAAGGTTGCATAAATGCCTCATTCTCGGCTATTACCACGAATGCCCTGCAGTTGCACTGTGACCAGGTTCTGGGGTGCGGAAATGCGAAAGCAGCTCAGTCGTTCGCTGCCTTGCGTGACGCATGCATGCAACATACTTACTGCACTATTTGCCAGTATGTAGATGCCTCTTGATGTCGACCTATGCTGGAACATATACACAAAGCGTATGTCAAGTATATAGGGTCAACTCCGTACGAACTGAATGCAAACAAGATGAAGGAAATACATTCGATGAGACAAATAGTCGCAATGAAAAAACGAGGCTACGTGTTCTGGAACCATGTTCATTTTCCATTCATCTTCCGGGGGTTTCCCCCCCAACGTATGTCATTACCTTGACAGGATGGAGGCATCATCATACATGTACGCAGCAGCCATAGACAGCTTCTCATCACCAAGTTTTTTTATTCATTTCGCGTCCCTCCCCACCCAGGTGCGTTCCCATGTATATCCTACTTCTTGACCCTCACAGCAGGCCCTATCCGCGGCACAATCCACCACTCATGATACGCCTTCTCCGGGGTAGGAATCCCCGCAGCCAAGCCATCCAACGCCGCGCCCGCAGCCACCTCCCCATTCTCATCATTACCATTGCCCTTCGTTTTGAGCACCGCTTTCCGCAGCGTCGACACAGCGACCCCCGTCGCAATACACGACTTGAGTGCTTTTTTCGCCGCCTCGACCCATCGCTCATGGCAGCCGACAGAAAATGACTCCTCCGCGGAGAGCTTACTCAGGGCTTCGTAGCCCCTCTTTGCGCTCGTGACGGCTCGATCCGCACAGTCGAGAAGCTCAACGGTACTCGAGCCGGGCTGTTTCGACCCGTGGGTGTAGTCCTCAAAGGTGGGGAGAGCCGGAGAGCCGATGTAGGAGAAGGGCTTCATGCGCAGATCGAAGCGTAGTAGATCGTCGCTGTACGGCCTTGGGAGGGGATTTATGAGGTTATGCCGCTGAAGAACGGTGTATAGGCAGCAGAGCGCGTCGGAGAGTTCCCACGTGACGGCTGCGTCGAGGAGAGAGAGCCGCGTGTAGGCGAGAGAACGCTTGAGCTGCTTCTGGTTCCTCCTCTGTCGTTGCTGCTGCTGTTCGGTTGTGAAGCCGGGGGCGACGCGAGCTGGAGGCTGGCTCCGAGAGAGGGTGTTGGCCTGGCGGACGATGAAGGTCCGGACGCGCTCCGCATGCTGGAGCCGTGATTTGGCCAGATAGTTGAGGTACCAATACATGCCTGCCATTTCGTCGACCTGGTAGATTTCGAGTTCGAATCCGAGCTGGACAATGGCTTCCATTTGGCGCAGTTTGTAGAGGTAGGTCCATGATGAGAGGGGTAGCGAGTATGTCTCCATTGGATCGAGGCCTAGAGGCGATTCCTGCATAATGGGCTGTTCTTTGGTCGCTATTTGTAGGAGCTGATCAACGTCTTCGGCGTCGACTTGAAGGGCTTCCCAGTCGCGTATCAGATGGCAGAGCGTCCGGCGGACTCGACAGCGATTCTGGCAGGCTGTGCGGAAGATGTCGAGGAAAGGCTGGGCGGCTCGTTGACGGAAGAGCTCCATTTGCTGGGACATGACGAAGCGGACGTCATGAGGTGCCTCGATCTCGTCGTTGTCTCGGTCAAGGTGCGGGTGTGCGGGAAGGGTGATGATGGAGAGATTATCGTCGAGAAGTTGGCGAATAGACATAAATCCGAGTACCTCCATGGCGTCGAAAAGGAATGTCTGGAGGAGAGTCCGGATGTACACCAGTGGTTGGGGCTTCTGGGATTGGAACATGTGAACGAACGTCTGTTCAAGTTTGCGGTAAGCAGCATGTCAGCAAGCACGCACCATGGGCGGAAGAATTCGTACAGAGACAAAATCTCGTACCTGTAGACATTGCGAGTCTGCGTACTGCAACACGCCAACGACCTCTGAGCCATCTCTGAACAGACGCGACAAATGACCAAACGCATCATGGAACTCGAGCCGAACAATCGGTCGTGGAGGCATTGTGCTCGCGAGCTTCCGTTGCAACTTCATGCTGAAGGCGTCATCGACGGCGGTTCCCAGACAATGTGTCGTCTCTATCCGAGGAAGAAGCTCTAGGGCATTATCCCATGGAGCCCTGGCCCGGGAAACGTCCCTCATATGCCGAGGCGATTCCATGGCTTCCAGAAAGACCATCCGCAGATCTAGGCGGCTGACAAGTGCATCCGCAACATCGTCAGGCACAGACAAACCCTTGAGAGAAAGCACAAGCTCTACCGCGCCACCAAGTACATCTTGCACTTCTGTCGTGGGAAATCTTTCAAGCAACGTGCGGTTATAGGTGTTTGGAACGAAGTCTTCTTCCTGAAACGTTTGATATTAGTGCACAGCCCAGTTCCCATGTTGATAAACGTCATGCGACAGAAATCGTCCAACCTCGTAAAAGTGCTCAGTCTTAATACGTTGGTTTACGTAGCCACAGGCCTTGAGCAAACCTAATATGTATGCGCGTAGGACCTGGAGCATTGGCTGCTCCTGATCAGCAGCGTCTGTGTTTTGATTCCGCAAAAAATGAGCTTCACTGGTGCTGGCTGGCTCAGGCATCAAAAGAGCTTCGACGTAGACGCTAGTGAATATCGTCTGCGACAAGGGGTATCCAAGGTGCCAGGACATCTAGACAGAGTCAGTCTTTGTGTCATCTGCCTCCGGTTCCGTCCCTTGCTCTCCATTCCCATGCTTTTGCCCTTTCCTTGCTTCTTTTCTTCTCTCCATCTCTCTGTATTCCCAGACACATCGTTGTCAGGATCCCGATGGTCGACAACTCACCTCGTGGCAAATCAGCTGGTCAATGATACCCAGGACCTGCTCCGGTTGCAACGAACGTGACACGTCGTACAATACTTCGAGCTCCTCTCCAACTTGGATGCACCCACTGTCCATCTTAGGGTCCATAATCTATACGCCGTCAGCGAAAAAAGCTCACCACCGGACGGCAGTCTCACCGCGCAAAGCCAAAACATACCTCGAGGGCGGCAACCGAGTCGAAGAGGGTGAAGAGGTCATGTTTGATAATCTCTCCTGGTTCCAAAGCTAACCCATCTGATCAGAGTGACTTCAACTGGGCTGATACGGGCTGCGGCATTTCGGTCACGAGTGTGTCTAGCACATACTTTTTACTGCGTTCGCAAATCTCTCCGTGATGTCAACGGGCATGATTCCCGCGCTCCCTATGCTGGGCGGTCTGCGCGAGGACGACGCCTCGGCGGCCTCTCCCAGTGAGAGCCGGGAGATTGCTGCACATAGAGTCAGAACACGGGGGCCTTGATGAGCACCAAGGGCATGAGCATCCATCTTTGATGCATGAGATGAGAAGAGAGCCCCAAGGGAGAGACCTCAAAAGACGGACCTTCGGCAGCATCCATGCCGTAGTCGGTCATGAAAGAGACTCTATTTCATAGCCTCGTATCATGACATTTCTGAAAAGGCCTGTTCGCTGGGGGGCCGCCTCAGATGTGCGTCGGCGCTGTCGTCGGTCGTTCGCTCGTGCGGTGTCGGAGCCGGTGAAGGTTGAGGACTGAAGAAGTGGGATGGGGCTCCGGACTTGGGCCCTTCCTTGGCTTGATCTAACTTCTGGCGCGACACAACGCGTTAAATGTACCACACCGGGCTATTGGCGTGAGCGCTCATGCAAGCCAGTGGACGAACATTCACATTTTCGGTGCTGGCTGCGGCAGCGTTCATGTTGAGTTTAGATTTTTATTGTCTTGGGCTACAATTCGGCAGTTTCCGAGTCGGGCCGCTGGCATCCGCCCCGGTCTCGACCAGCTGCTCTCACGCCCATTTTCCATGGCACCTGACCGGTCGCGCCAACAAGAGAATTGAACATGAAATGCTTCGCCAGGGAAACTGATATAGTCTAGCCATAAATATGATACAGCGGCATCGTGCTGTTTTCTCCTGAACATGTCATCCCCCGTCGTACGGTCCATTTCCACAATTGCTGCTACTACCCCCTTCTCCGCCGGCATATGCCCCCCTGCCTATTGCCCATTGCCAGTCGTCACGTTGTCGGTATCGCCAGCGTCTGCATTTAAGAGGAAGCACTCTCGGCCATTGCAGCAGTGTTGGCAGAACCAAGGTCTTTGACCTCGCCCTGCTTGCCGTTCTGTTTCGTCGTGTCAAGTCAGCTCCATGCGCTGGTAGAGCGAGGCTAGCTATTTTCCAGCACGTACCGACCACTTTGCAAAGCGCAAGTCCATCTCACCACGACGCTCAGCAGCAACTCTATGCTGCTCCTTGAGGCTGCGGCGCATAGCGCGGGCCGCGACGGCCAGGTATCGGTTGTAGCTGCACCCAAAGATTAGCGTCCAAACTGAACAGTCGACAGATTTGTTGCCGCCGATCGTGACCCGTCGGCAATTGGGATGAAAGGGTCAAGCCACGGCGGACTTCCATGGACATACGTCAAACCGGCGGTTTTCCACGCAGCAGGCATTTCGGCGGTATCGAGGAGCGGATGTTGATCGGCTTGATTTTGGAGATGTTGGCTGCTGCAGTCCCTAACTAGAATTGAGATGCCTCGTTACTAGCCGCCAGCAAGAGTTACACGCCTCAGGCACTCATCACCGACCGATCACGTGATACATCATGCACTCCACACCCCTGTCTTGTAATTCTGCCAATTGGAGTCTCTTCTAGCGCGTTGGACTTGTCCACCTGCTTTTGACTCCGTACCTGTTGAGGCTGCAATGAATTGACTTTCAGCTACTCGGCCGTGTCGCTGCTGCAGTGGACAGGCTGTCAATATAGTGAGGTAAACCGATCTCCAATCCCTGCAGAGGACACAACCGCGACTAGATTGAGCTGTCGTTGAGATTTTCGTCCTCTCTCAGTACATATCGTTCTTATTCTCAGTTGATACATTTGAATCGATGGCGCATCGGCCTATCCCAATTTTTGTGCTGTAAAATACAAAGAAGACCACTGCTACTTGTTTCTGGTCGGGAACGACTCCAAAACATTCCTCCTCTCCTTCTTTTGATAGGCCAAAGCCCGAAGAACGAAAGCTGCAAACGGCAGTCCCGAGTCCCGACACATTTGAACGAAATGGCAGAAAAACACGATGTTGGCAGAACGTGGCAAAGGAGCCACCTGCTGCGGCGGGAGCAGAAGGCTCCCCAGATAACAAAGAACGCATTGCGTACGCAAACGAAGCGCCAGTTTCGAAGAATGCTAGCCGTCCAGGACAAAGAAAGACGCTTGGTGCTCTCCCAGGAGAGATCGTCGAACTCTTTCCGACCATTTCCTTGGACAGTCGCTCTGAGCGAGATACACATGCCCAAGAATAGATAGCGCTTCGGTCTCGTCTATGTTTCCGTGTTGCGACAAAGCGCAAAGTACGAACCTGAGGAAATCACCAGGTATGAGGACGTTTGTTTGCAGAGTGGCATTGCGCGATTGAATCGCAACATCGGGACGGTGTTTGGAGCCTACAATACGAATCTCAGGGCGCAGCGGAGAGAGATAATCTCCAGAGACGCAGACATCCAAAAGCTGCGAGCGGCCATCGTCAATGCCGGGAAGCAATCAGTCCCGGGCCATCGCGAGCGCTCTGTCTGGAGTCCCCGAGGTTGAACGAAAGATAGATTATACGTGAGGACTGTACGAGTCCGAGGGATACGGTGGACGCCATCATAAAAATTAGTCATCTCGGCTTGATATCCCTGAACCCAAGCCGGCCAGCCGTGACCCATCAGAAGTACCAACGTCTCAGACCGACAAGTACCAGTTTCCAGGCCTTCCTGAGGACCGAATTCTTCGACATGGCTCACCTGGGCAGGAGAGGAAAACTTGAGGAAACACTTCTTCATAATGAACGATCACCCAATTATGTAACAAACACTCGGACGAGGATGGCGATACGTTCTTACCTTGTCATGCGAAGCGACCACACTTGCCCCCTTCTACGATTGAGAGACAATGCTCCCTCGGTCGTCGAAGCAGATTAGAGGCACAGATGTGCCACTGGGCCTCTAGTGAATGGAGAGACGTGTGTAATTTTTTCATATCTGAAGATAGGGTGAATCATACGTCCGTCTGAGCGGCTGGCGTCACGAGAATCAGAACTGCCACGATCAATATCGTGGACGCCTCTGGGGCTCTATTGGAACTCCAAAAGGTGAATCCTACTCATCAGAATCGTGTAAGAGAATTTGGCAAAGACTACGAAGCCGAGGGGATTGGTGGCAGTCAGATGGACATGCCGCACGATAGAGCTTTGGCCTATTTCAACTTTCAAGTACTGCGCTGACGGATCACTATGAACTGAAACTGGAACTCATTGCCACGGAAAAAATCCACTGAATGCAACAAAAACACGATAGAGCTTCGGCCTATTCCAAGTCTTGCGCTGACAGCTCCCTCTGAACCGAAATTGACCGCCACGCGAAACCCCACTGAATGCAACACAAGCACGATAGAGCTTCGGCCAGTCTCAATCCTTGTGTCGTGAAACGATGGAGCGAGAGTTTTGCTATTGATTTTCCATGTGGCAAGTGAGCCCGACGTCGCAGGAGATTGTACAGCTAGGTGGGAGAAGGACCCCCCACCGGATGGGAGAGAATTGCCGATATAGGGGTTTGAAGGAAAAGGCGGCCAGAAGAAAAATGGACACTAAACGTCGAGCCGACGATGAGGAGTCAGGACATGGTCGATTTAGAAGGTGGGAGGGAGTCTGCACTGCAATGTCACGGCTGGACAGGCTGTTGGATGCCACTGGAGATAGGGGCTGTGGAGCTGTGCATTAACGGATGCTCCACGTAACTACATCAAAGGACTTGTACGTATGTACCTACCTAGGCATCTTACCTGATGCCCGACGCGATCGCGCTGTAGTTGGAGTTTTCTTCCTTTCTCTCTATGTGTCTTTCTTTTTCCCAGTCAAGATATTCGCTTCATCCTATCTACCTCCTACTTAGGTAGGTAGGTAGGTACCTTTCAACCTCGGAGCTCCCCACATCAAGCTTGCAGGAAGGTCCAGAGCTTAAAGTTGCCTCGATGTCACCCATCAGGCGAGCCCCACAAGATCCGTGAGCCTTTTTGGCCTATCTTCAAACAAGTTCATTGAAATATCCGAGCCAGCCTTGATAGCTTTGGCATCATTGCTCGTGGTTGCCTGCACCGGTGAACTATCAGTGCCGACGAATGGCGAGGTTGCAGGGGACTTAACATGGTATGAGAGACTCTGATGTAGCGGTCTGAACACCATGTGTGAGCGTGAAGCTCGTACAAGGGGGATTGCAGTGACGCAACTGCTACAGTGCAGACGTGCAATGCAGATATCCGGTGGCCCCGACTCATGTACCTAATCGAAGGAGACAAAAACAACAAAGACTACGGAGTAAGAGTACATGATTGGCTGCATTCCGTTCGTCACGCTTACTTATCCATTTGAAGATGCATTGATCGCGACCGTCCATTCTATTCAGTCACCAGCCACCCACCTTCCGGATGAACACTGACCCCATTGCATTGAGCGCTGGTAACATATTCAATCTCGGATCGGCTAAGTAGGTTCATCCATGCCAGAGCCAGCGTTTATGTTGCAGTGGCACTGTCGCTGTCTGTTGTTGATTGATGCATTACTTACCTGCCGCAGGGAGGAACCCTCAGGGAGGACGGCGTACCACCCACATGAGATGATGAGAATGAGACTTTGTGCGAAACAACTGCCAAACACCAACATCGACGTCACAAGCTGTCCGATGGAGGACAAGCGGGCAGACGTGATATGCTGCCCGAGATTTCGCCGGCAATTTCACTGCCCAATTCCACGGATCAAGAATCATAAAAGATGGGCAGCGCGAGATTGACGCAGTGCTCAGTGGAGTTGTCAACAGCGCCGGCCTACCCGGTAAGGAAAACTGGAAGATACGGAATACACACATTAGGTACTCGTGGGTGAAACCTAAAAAGGACACATTAGATGTATAGTGGGTGTCCTTTTCAGGTTTCACCCACGAGTGGCTTTTTCGGTGCTTTTGGAAAAAAAAGCAACATATGGGTGTCCATATTATGGTGTTTGTAGATGATTCAGATCTGAGGGTAGGTATATCGAGACAGTGGCCCGGAATGTCTCCAAGATGGAGCAGTCGTTAGTCTCGGGTGGTATGCATGGATTTCCTTTTTCTTCCTTTTTCTCTCTCTCTTTCGCGAGTTACGCACTACCTACTCCGCGCAGTCATTCTTTGTCTTCGATATTTCATATGCGTACATGTCCAGAATGGGCGGGCAAAAAGGTATACATACAAGTTACAACCCAGATGCGTTGATTGAGCTCCTGATCCACGAGATTCGGGTCATTGATCGAGGAAACTGTATGCGTGGCCTTTCGTCCCCTCATTCCCAGACACGTCATCAACAGGCTGACCTGATGCCGCTATTCCGAAACCCCAGGCGCAATTGCAAGGCAGAGGGGCAACACGAGGTGAAGTCTCACGATTTATACTCCCGGACCCGGGGGTAAATTATTCCCCCCCTGTGAATTGCCCCGTTTTGTCGCTCTGGTCTTTTTTTATTTTCCGCGCCCCACCAGAGACGAGACCAGGGTGTTTGTTGGTTGGTTCAGGGGATGTTCACGACCCCGCCCACCTTCTGTTTCTGTGTACCGCACATAGCTGGGCATGTACAGAGGCAGAGTATGATGCGCAGAGTACATAGGTACATATATAATTGTGAACGAAATACGGAGTACCTAACGTATCTACTATCCGTTCAGCAGGAAATGTCCAAAGAAAATCTTTTTATGGTGGAGTTTTGATGATTTGATCCCCTTCTTCTTGCAGTACATGATTGCTGCTTGGTACAAGAACGTCAGAGTTGTGTCGGTCGGATGTGTCCGCCAACTTGGCAAAGGGTAGCCCTTGTTGATTCTTAATCCCGACTCCCGAGCAACACCCCTGAAGCCCCTCGATAGCCGTGAGCGAAGGGGCCAAGGGGGGAACATGAAACCCCTTTGGCTACCTAACCTCCTTCCTATGTTGCCATTGTTCCGACGACGGAACTTCCATGGATGGAACGGGTCACACCAGTGACACCACCTAGGTACCTATGGCGGAAGGGAGTGATCACGTGCGATGAATGATGAGAGGAAGAGATGGAGGGAACCGGAATCAAACATCAAAAAGTAAGACGGAAGACATCAGACCGAGAATTGAGACAGAGAGAACGGATGATGGAATGCAGAGTCCAGAGGCCGACAGACAGTATGAAGAGTCAAGACTCAAGACCGACAGAACTGTGTTCAATTGGTGGGTCGCTCACCCACCGCACTGACGCTCAAGCGTACGCCATATGAAGACCGTCGCCGGTGGGATTCACTCAAGCGCATCGTCTCTGGAGTCTCGACGCCTCGGGAAGAACGGCATGACCGCCACACCGAACACAGCACCTACCTACTTCGGGCGTGCTGACGGCCCCAACCCCAAGAGAAGGAAATGCAAACAAAAAAAGGCAAAGCCACCGTGGGCCGCCCCTGGCTTAGTACAAAGACAGGCGCCAACGAAAGTTGACGAAACAGACGCCACGAGACGCTGGGCAAGCCATCACCAGCAAAAAGACGCGCGTTGCTCTGTCCTGACTCCTCACCCCTGTTGGATTCCATGGCCTCTTGTCGTTGTTCGGCCAGACGTTGCCGTTTCAGCCAAAGCCGGTAGGAGGCTGCCGTGGCGCTGCCATTGGATGCCCCCCAAAAATTCCCCTTCCCCGCGGCTGTCCCTGAGCCCTGCTGCGCTGAGTTAAAGCCCGCTGGAGCCGCCAAGAGATGCAAATGCAACCAAGCCGGCACTCTCTTTTGTGTGTTGTTATGTACTTGTTCCTGAACCGACGGCTCAATCGGAAGCAAGCGCGTAATGTCTCGTGCCCTCCACGGATGCTCACGTTGGACACTGCTCGTCATGCGTTGGGTCGCGGGTGGGAGGCATGGACTCCGTAAGTGTGTGCATCGATTCCACACCTACATACACCTAAGTTACATTATACATATGTACCTACATGCGGAGCAACGGTGACAGCTGCAGCCTGTAACCCACACATGTGCTGCAAAAGTTGTAATGCGACTACGCGGCAGCATCCGGAAGAGAACCCTCCCTCCTGCAGCTGTCCAGACGGGGAAGGCAAATGACAGCCACCGAGGGGCAAGTCATCGAGCAATAGGAGCCCCTTTGCGTATTCATCGCGCTCGAGACCGTTTTTTGAGTTGCGCAGGTGACTTATGGCCGATAGTTTACTGCCGAGAGGGCGCCGAAGGAAGGCGCGCCTTCCCTCCATGTTCAACGGGTTTGCAGGTTTGCAGGCCGCGCAGAGTGCTTCGACACGACTTGGGCGGTCGCCGGCACTGGGCTATTGCTTCACCATACAGCTGGCGGTGGAGTCCTGAGGAGCCTGGCCCGTGCCCCCGCTCCGAACAACAACGCAGGCACACGACATCAGATCGTGGTAGGCTGTAACACACCCCTTTGCTAGCAAGTCTTTGCCCTTTTTCTCACCATTTTGTCACCTTCTCGTCACCATTCTTATCCAAACACGCCCCCTCCTAGATCACGGGCGCACCAGCCAGCATGTGTATTTGTGGCGATGCACCCCCCCCCCCCTCGACTTTCCTCGTGGCACTCCAGAATCCACGCTCAAGCATTGGTCGATCGCTCCTTGACTTTGACGGACCTGGTACCTGGGCTTAGGCAAGTTTCTAGATGGTACGGATATGTGGCCGTTCTTAAGCATAAGCTACCTGGTTCTAGTCAGAAACAAACCCTCTTGTAATCCGCCCGCTCCCTCTTCTTGGTTTTGTATTTGTATCTCGCTGATCTTCTCCTCGTAAACATCTTTTGTCCTGTTTGTCTTCCCTTCTTCACCATCCTCATTTCACGCTCGCAACGTTTCCTTGTCCTTCATTCTGCATTTCTTGCAAACGAATCAGACCGCTAGCCTCGGTCCTGCTTTCTCGCAACAGCAATTCCTTTCGCTGTTTGCAAGCCAATCATTGCCCTTTCGCGTCTTTGACAGATTGCATCAAACTTTTTCTCGACGGCCGAGTCCGGTACCTCCGAAGAGGTCACGTCACGTCTGCGGTATACAGCAATCCTTCACCGAATCAACAAGAGGACACAAAAATTTCTTGGATCAACTCATCCAACCACTTCATCGGCATTCTTCAGACCGCTCATTTCACGAAGGACCGACCTTGGTTTCTCTTCCACCCGTAACTTTCGATATATCTACGCATTTCTATAAAACAAAATTTAAAACAACCATGTTCGTCAACAAGACGGCTGCGTTGGTTGGCGCCATCGCCGTCATCGGCCAGGCCGCGGCTTTGAACATCCACCGACAGGAGCATGGACACTTGCATCAGCTGCAGAAGAAGCAAGACGCCGTCGTCTGGGAGACTGTTTGGGACACAGTATATGTCACCGGTAATTCGCCGGCTGCCCAGAATACGCCTGCCGCTGTTGTCGCCAACAATGTGCAGCCGTTAAATCCCGCTATGGTCACTCCGATGGCCCCCACGATACCAAAGAAAGCTTCTGATAACCATCTCGCCGCTCCTACCGATGCCAGTACCAGTACCAGTACCAGTGCCAGTGCCAGCGCCAGCGCCAGCGCCAGCGGCAGTGGCAGTGGCAGTGGCAGTAACAGTAGCAGCAGTGGCAGCGGCAGCGGCAGCGTAAGCTCCTCCAATGGACCTGGCTTCTCCGGCAAGCGCGGATTGGCGTACAATGATGCTACTCTCGCCAATCTGGTCGGCAGTTCAGCCCAGAAGGGTGTTTGTGGCTGGGCGTACAACTGGGGCCAGAATCCCGGCAATCTCGATTCCCAATATTCCTTCGTCCCAACTCTCTGGGGCAGAGGACCCAACAACCAGAATACTGCCTTCTTGGACAGCTGGCCCTCGAGCGCCAGCAAGGCCGTTGCCAATGGCGCCAAGGCTCTCTTCTCTTTCAACGAGCCCGACAATAAGGGGCAGTCCAACTTAGATTCTTCCACGGCTGCTAGTCTCCACGTCGAGTACATGAACCCCTACTCAGGCAAGACCCTGATTGGTTCCCCCTCTGTCTCCAACAGCAACATTCAGGGCGAGGGCCTCGACTGGCTTACGAGCTGGGTCCAGCAATGCAAGAGCAAGGGCTGCAAATACGACTTTTGCAATGTCCACTGGTACTCTCCCGTCTCTATGACGCAGTCCCTCTTTGACCATCTCGAGCAGGCTCACAAGATTTGCGATGGAAAGCCCGTCTGGTTGACCGAGTTTGCTCCTGTTGACGCCAGCGATGTACAAACTGCCGACTTTTTGTCCCAGGTGATCCCAAAGCTTGAGGCTCTTGACTATCTTCATGCCTACTCGTACTTCATGGTGGGCCACAATACCAACCTTCAGTTGCTCTCTTCTCCCAGCTCTTTGAGCAAGATTGGCGCCAAATACGTACAGATTTGAGGACCTCAGGCCTTGAATGATGATTTTTCTCTACCCTTTTTGATATGACATTTGATGCATTTCATTGCTTCGCTGATTGTTTCACTCGCTAGGGAATGATATTTTTCTCTTCTTCTTTTTCTTCTGCTTCTTTCTTTTTCTGTTTTTTTTTTATTGTCTTCTTTTTTCTCAAATTTCTTTGTCCCCCCACCATTCACTTGAATGGACGGAACACCCGGGGAGGGGGGGGGTGTTTTAGAAGTTAGGCATTGGCTCATGGCCCAACGAAACGAAGCGTTCAGGTCTAGTGTATATATTCGGCCATCTTGGGCTGACAGGCTTCATCACTACGCATTACAGGTTACGAACTGATTATAGGAATGTCGGCTATCAAGCAGAGACCAATCAAAGATGATGTTATGTTTTATACAAAAATAGTTTTGCAAAAGACATTGCTTGTTGTAACAATTCGTTTACCATGTCGTGATACGCCAGATGCCGTGGAAGGGGGAAGTATATTGGGATCAAGACTCGGATGTCTCGCCGTAAGGCCAAGCCTCCCAAGCGAGACACGCGGTTGCTTCGTCAGGATCGGCAAGCCATCAACCATGGGTTAGTTAGAAGGTATCTGACAAGAATAACCTAATTTTTTACTGTGGACAGTCCGCTAGCACTGATTCCAACGCCCACCCTGCATCGCAAACTGCAAGCCGTTGACAAATTCCTCTAAGTCTAGTGTGCGTCGCCCAAGAGCATCGGCCTTGCATCCCTTGGGCATCACCACTCTGTCGTTGACGAGGCACTCGAACGAGGTCTTTCCCACCCTTGTCGCAGTCCATATTCTCCACGTACATTCGCGCAGTGAATGGGACGGTCCACGTTGCAGAGTAAGTAGCCGTCTGCTCTGCTGGCAGGGATCATGCGGTTGCTAGGGGAGAGCCACGGACTCGTTCGTCCATAGACCAAGCAAGGGCGCCATTCACGGTCATGAGGGTGGAGTCGTAAGCGAAATCGGTGTGCAAGTGGCGGTCCAGAGGGAAAGTATCTGAGTCACTGTCCACATCCGGGTCTGTCGAGGTTTCGTCCTCGACCGGATACCCAGTCAGACGGGCGATGAGCCCATTGACATATCCCACACCTTGGGTAGATGCCCTAGGATTTCCAGGTCCATAGGTCCATACGTGTACCAGTTGACCTGGGTTTGGTAATAGTCATTCATACGCCGGCCACTCTCGCTCGGAGAACAGTCGACAGAAGGGGGACAGTTCCCGCTTGATCGATGTCGCTGTAATCAATGGGCACAGATCCATAATGTATACGGTCTCCCCGAGAGTGAGATTGGCACCCGGCATTTTCCTATTGAGGCGCGTCATGCATGACTGAAGGAGCCCAAATCTTCAAGCAAGCGTTCTTCTTCTCGGCAACAAGCTCGAATTTCAGGCCATCTTCGAATCTCTTGCAAGTGCCATGGTTCAGCGGGTTCTTGGCATCATCCTCTTCGGAAATGACAAGAACACTGGAAAGGTGTGGGTGAGGATTCTTGCGCTTCGCATAGAGAATCCCCGCGAATGAAGGAATGCGCTGAGTCCAAAATTGCGTCGGATCCAGATTGCCGGACAAAAGGACCGAGGACACTTCAGGCCAGATTTTCGTAGCGCTTGAAAAACTGTATGCCAGACTGCATCGTTTCGATCTTGCCGGCCACGGTGAGATCATTCTCCTCAAGAATCTGGATATCGTATTCCCTTGATAAGCCCGTAACCTCTTCCATACATCCGGATGTTGTTCTGGATCCTCTGAAGCAGTTCGCGGTAAGTCTTCCTCTTCTCCTCTGTAGGAAAGCGAGCCATGACGAGACAGAACGGAAGCAAACGTGACCTTGCAGCCCGGCGGCACATCTTTCTTGATGAGGGCAAACGAAGCAGGGGAGTAGGGCGAGGACTGGCCCCGTTGTCTGCGCGGGTTCCAGCTGCAGGTAGCGGTGTGGACGCACGCTTGGCTCTCTTCCGCGATCTTGACTGGCTGAGAATCAAGTCATATCAAATTCTGTTAGCTATGGCCGTGTGTGATTGATTGGTACTGTATCAGGTATCGGAATGCTTAGGGTTGCACCAGGTGAGCTCAGCAGAGCCAGAAGAGGGCGAACGTACGCAGAGACCATCCCCAAAGAGAGAAGAAACACAGCAAACAACATGATGGCCGTTGGAACGGTCTGAAGCCTGACCGGGTGGGAGAAAAGTCGTGTCAAGAAGGAGATGTTGCAGACGATTCTGGTCCGTCAAAGCTAGGGGACTTGTCTCTGTATTTATGACCAGACGTCGCCAGAGTCTTCCTAGAAGCGATGGCGTTCTGGAAATTGTCTGTCGTGCTCGTGCTCGTGCTCCTTCCTAATCCTCTGCTTGACCTCATCGCCAGCCTCAAATTTCAATTCGGCCAGCACGAACATGATGCGCCGCAGGAATGAGGATAAGGCCCAGAAGGAAAACACGCGTAGTGACGTAGCCGATACCAGATACCGACGTCCGACAACGCAGCGAGAAGTTCTCTCCGCTCAAGTGAAGCGTCGAGATGGCCTGACAGAGAGGATTTTGGACAATGGATGGTGTTCGGTATGGGGTCTTCGTTTACGCAAAGCGTCGACGAGGTGGCCCGTACATGGCATGTTGTTGCACTCTCCTCACTTGTCGGTGCCGAGACTGCATGAACGAATGGGGAGTTTGGTTTGAATGGAATGCTTCCGGGGAATATGCATTCGACTGCCAAGCATTTCACCCCTATGCCATCGCGCGACGGGTGCCAAGGCTCTATCTAGACTTGGGCCTCTTCTTCTCCTAACTTAGACCCAACAGAGACTCAAAGAATGACGCAGTCTTATCTCTCTGATTCCCTGCATGCACTCGAGGATAAGACCACTCGAGGATAAGACGCTCTGCTTATACGCAAGGAAGAGAACCTCTTGCAAATGCGTCATCTCAACCTGCGTGTTGCCTTCCGGATCTGTCACAGGCCAAACCTACCTACCTCTTGGCGCTGAGAAGTGTTCGACGCCCTCTGGTACTCTAATGCTGCTGACTCGTTTTGCCATCAATGTGCAAGACATCAACGATGGATTCCGAAGTTGAATTCGGCATTGTCCTTCAATCAGCACTTGCGTCTGATGGGGCTTTCCTGTGAAGCTGGCGAACTCGGATCCCGCGATGATTCACATCACCTCGGACTGGTGGCATCCTCGCCGGCTTTCTCCAACAGCTTGGTGAGCCCCTTGCGAAAGTATGTTGTCGCAGGGTATAAGGGGGTAATTAAAGCACATCAGAGTGGCCAGACGGCTGCGCCCATTCTTTTGTGCGATATATGTGGAGCGGCTGCTGGCCCCACATTGCCTTACTCAGAGCCTGAGGTACCTAGGTACCTACGAGGTAACGGCGGCTGGACCCGTCGTCAACAAGAACAAGACAGAAGACGGCGAGATCATGTGCATACAACAACGCAACAAGCAGGTTCATGAGATTCAGGCTCAGGCGAGACTAGGTAGGAAGCCGTGCCGAGGATAAGCGAGATGCAAGTAGAAGCCACAATGGGAACAGCACAGCCCATACATACCCTCAGAGATCAGAACTACAGCCTACAGGCACCCAAGTTCTTAGTTGAGAGGATCTCACTCCAGATCTTAGGAAGAAAAAAGCGGAAGGGCATGATTAGGGCAGCGTGGAAACGCAGTCTGTAATTTGCAGTCCATCATCTTCAAGCGAAACTTTTATTTTCGAATGGTACCTTCTGCGGGTGGGGGGGTTGACTTTTCACCTCACATGTTATTTCACTGCCCAGTCTTGCTGTCTAATGGAAGCGTGCCACGAAGATTCTTAGCCCATAATAAGTTTTTTTCTCCCCAAGCCCAGAATTTCTCCGTGTGTCTCGTCTCTGGTGCTTTTTCTTTCTTCTTCCCATATGCGCTGGCTTCTCGATTTTGTTTTGTTTTGGTTTTTTGGTTCATATCGCAATGGAACTGGCCATGATCGAGTTGTTCACATTCCAAAAAAAAAAATTCATCTCCTTCTCATCTCACGATTGATAGAAGGGCATTCAGTTCTTAACTTCTTCACGGTGTCATTTTTGATCAAATACAGTCTACCCAGCTACGAACAACAAATACAATCACCATGCTCCCTCACTCTCTGCTCCGCGTGGCCCGCATCATCACCATGATCTTCGCGACAAGCCTCCACGCCTCCGAGTCATCACCCGACATCACATTCAACTGCAAGCGCATGCCTGAGATCTGCACCAACATGTGCTGGGCAATGCGATGCGCGCAGCCGCGCTTCCCACAAACTCTGACGTGGGACAGCAGCGCCGTGGAACACGACGTCATGATGGCCAACCTCAAGGCCTCGGGCTGCAGCGTGTCCGGCAACCGATGCCGGGACAAACACGGCCTCCAAGGCCACATGGGCGGCATGTTCTTCGTGTGCGACGAGTATCCCTTCTTCTTCACTCGTGAGAGCAGCCAGGCTGGCGGACATGCCGTCTCGCGCTGTGTGCGGCGCACGACTAACAAGCAGCAGGGTAAGCAGCTGAGGGCCATGTTTGCGCCGTGGCAGCAGGATGGACTCAAGACGCACAAGGTGCAGATCGCGCTGCAGAATCCGGGGCATGGTGGCGTCAACTATTGCCTCAACCAACCTTGTGTGAATGACGGCTTCGAGATCCAGGACGGCATGGCAAAGCCGGGAGCGGGGAGGGATCGTAGGGTCCGCGGGAGTCTCCGTGGGAGAGAGGCGCCGACGCCGGCATTTCGCTTCTTCAAAACGCAGTCGGGTGCGATTGTGGCCTCGATGGAGCCGCTAGTCGTAGGAATGAACTTCACGACGAGTCTGGATGATGAAGACGGCGATCATGATGATGGTACCGGTGACGAGAAAGGCAGTAGTAGCGCGTTGCAGCTAGATTTCTGGGTGGATGAGGCGCACGGAGAGCGCATTCGGCGTGTCAGCGACGTGGTGCTTGAGGAGGTTTCAGCCGAGATTACCGCCGGAAGTTTTTTTGCTGATTGAACATGCGCGCTCTGTTCACGACGGCATTTCTGTTGTCGGGATGCGGTTCAGGGAGGCAGCGTGAGTCGTGTGGGGAAAGTACCTAGAGATCTTCAGATCGACGAGACCACATGCTAGGAGATACATGGGTATGTACCTGCGGCTTACATATGTACTGTACTAATCTACCGACATTACGGAAAAGGATCTCTTACGTGATGGACTGGCCTAGAGTAGGTATGGGTTGTAAACTTGTAATCTAGCGTCAACGATAGACGAGCCAAAGCTCGAATCCAAGACACCTTAGTTACGGCATTCCCCCCCTCTCCTTTCCAAGGAGTAATGCATAAGTGGGTCCTATCACAATTTCCGCCATCGCACGTGTTGCACGAATGCCGCTGTTAGGTAGGCCATTGGCCAAAGTCAGCCCCGCATTCCACCAGAAGCAGAAAAGCCCCGTCTTTGTCTCGCCCCGAACGCGGGACGACGGGACGACGGGACGACGGGACGAAAGACCCAAGGGCTTTGGCATCGCCAGTGGCTGGAATCGGGCCAGATTGGGACTAGCGTAGGCAGCAATACAACATGAGATGAGATGCACGATGCGCAACATGATGCGACTTTGATAGTTCCGTCTATCTATCTATCGACCCGCCCTCCGAAACTGCCGCCTTATGACTCCTCATCTTGCGTATCTACATCGTTCGCCATCCCCATCTTCCTCGGTTCCTTTCTGCTGTCTTGTCTTGTCTGTCACGACTCACGCCCATCAACGACCGCCAAGTTTCCACGCCACTTCCCGCTCTTCGCATCTTCGCATCTACGCATCTACGCATCTACGCATCTACGCATCTACAGCTTTCCCCGTTGCCAGTCTTGACCGACTCAATTGCACCATAGCTGTCCCATCCAGTCGATATACAACGCCAGGTACAGATCTGAAGCGGCGCGATCCCAGCACGCCTTTCCGATGAGCCGGTTCGAGAAAGCGAGCAGTGCGCTCGAAACTGCCCCTGCAACTGGCTCGTTTTCCAGCTCCGATCTTGAGCAGCTGGCTGATCCCGATGCCGGCTTGTCTGAGGCTCAGAGAAAAGAAGTGGCAAGCTGCTTCGCACCCTCGGTCCCTCATGCCGTGTGGACGGACAAACGAACAGACGGATTTCAACGCGCTCGTTTGATCGCTGCCTCTGCATTCTATGCTACATTCTATGCTACATTCTATGCTCCTGTCTATATTTGAGCGCCGCTTGCTGACCTAGACCGCCATGGCTGCTGCCATGTGAGAAATAGGAGCGTACATTGCTGTGGAAACTTGACCTTGCGCTGATACCATGGGTATGTACAGCCTGCTTACCGCGCCGGATTTGTTCATCACAGCTCTAAGCTACATAGTACAACTGCTTTGCACGAAACGAGTGAGACTAACCGTCGTCTGCCTGCCAGCTCTGTCTGTTGTACCTGATTTGCTTTTTGGATCGCACCAACATTGGCAATGCCAAGATTGCGCATCTCGAGAGAGACCTTGGAATTGATCCCAAGACGTTCAAATATCCGGCCACGCTCATCACATTTTTTGTATCGTACGCGATTTTTGAAGCGCTCGCCAATTTTCTGCTCAAGAGGTGGAAGCCCTCTCGGTTGATTCCGGCCATCATGTAAGTACCCGCTGGTTGATGTCTTGCTCCTGGTTCAGTCTCTGTTTCTTCATGATCCCGTCTTTTGTAGTCCATGTTTCTCCTGTTCTCTCTCTGTCTGTGCTCATACCTTCTATATATACGTGTACTTCTCAGTTCTTCTGCTTTTACTACACCATTTTGCCATTCTGGTACTCTGTTGCGCTGTGTATTACTGCCTTGCCATCTCTGGCTGCTATCACACAGCACGCTCAACTTTGCGCTTGTTCATGTTTGCTATTCTCCCCGACTCCAATTATCCTGTACTCTTTTGCTTCTCACTTTCTAGCTTCCAAAATCTGATCAAGAGCGCTAACGCTGCCCTCCTACTTACCTTAGCCCCCAGGATCCTTTGGGGCTGCTGCATGCTCGGCATGGGCTTCGTCAAAAATTGGTCCGGCCTCATGGCTGCCCGCTGGTTCCTCGGCACCGCTGAAGCAGGCCTCTTCCCCGGCGTGAACTATTACCTCTCCTGCTGGTACAAGCGCAACGAATTCGGCGTCCGCGCCGCCATCTTCTTCTCCGCGGCTGCCCTGGCCGGCTCCTTTGGCGGGCTCCTCGCTGCAGGGATCCAAAAAATGGACGGCATGCGCGGCATCGCCGGCTGGGCCTGGATCTTCATCATCGAGGGCTCACTGACCATCTGCGTCGGCATCGTATCTTTCTGGATGGTATACATGACTTCCCCGACGAGGCGCGTTTTCTGTCGCCGCAAGACCGCGCGAGAGTACTACTCCGGCTGAAGAAGGATAATCAGAGTGCGGCAAGACATGAGGATTTCAAGTGGGAGTATGCATGGGCAGCCGTGCGAGATTGGAAGACGTATTGCGGGATGGTCATCTGCATGGGCTCGGTGATGCCTCTGTACTCCTTTAGTGTGTTTTTGCCCACGATCATCCAGTCCATGCGCTTTACTTCCCCCGACGATATCATCAAGAATCAGCTTCTGAGTGTACCAACCACCCTATGCCTTGGCGGCTATGCTGACCGTCGTTGTTGGTTTCTTGTCTGATAGATTCCAGAGACGAGGCGTCTTCATCATAGGCTTCGCCGTGGTGGCTGCTGTCGGATTCGTCATGCTGATTTCGAGCACAAGTCCTGCAGTGCAGTATGCAGGGACTTTTCTCGGGGCCATGGGCATATATCCACCCATCCCTCTCACCATCGTGTGGGTGTCCAACAATGTGGAGGGTGTGTACAAGCGCGGTATTGTACTGGGGATAGTCATCGGCTGGGGCAATCTGAATGGCGTTGTGAGTAGCGTCATCTACCGCTCGCCGCCGCGCTATTTTGAGGGTCATGGCATCATTCTCGCCTATCTCGCTTTGTTCTTATTTGGCGGAACTCTCCTTCATTTGGCCGCCCTACGCAAAGAGAACGCGAGGCGGCGCCGAGGGGACCGCGATCAGTGGGTGGCGGGGATGACGGAAGCGGAAAGAAATGAACTCGGCGACAAGAGACCAGATTTCTTGTATACTCTTTGAGCTGTGCGTATCCATACATATGACGCCATGTGTACGGCATATCTGAGTGGAGTATCCGCATCGAGCCACTTTTGCTCTTGTTTGACTTTTGCATGCTTTTCGCATCAATCTTGAGTCAAGTATGTATGTACCTACATCCTAGCAGTGAGCATCGAATTGGGAAGTTTTCCACACTACTCGCGGGGGCTCTAGCTTCGATGGCACTGCCAGCTTGATGAAAAGCTCGAGAAGAGGGTTGATCAGTGAGAATTGTGGCACCGGCAAAGAGGCTGGTGAATCGTGATGGAACACCCCAGCGACGAGATTGTAACTTGGAGTCTGGAGAATTGGGCTATGAACCTAAGCCAGGGCAACGGTCACGTGACCGCACAAGAAGGATATTGGACCACATGTGGAACAAAGGAGGTCATGCCTGAGGAGAACAAGTGATGCCTAAGATGTGAGGCTGCTACCAACCAACAAGACGCGACTCTAATTGGGATCGACAAAAGTCAGGTTGAACAAGCCTCCGACTGAAAGCAAGTGTCAGAGCCCAGCGACAAGTACGACTGCTGGAACGCCGAAGCAAGAAAGAAGCCTTCGCATACCAAAGTAAGAAAGGCCCTCCATAATAACACACCATGGGGAAAGAAAACCGGACTTTGCCAATTCTCGATGAGAGAATCACGAAAATTGGCTCCGCCGCGTAAAAATCGCAATCGAAAGCAAGGACGTTGCCTTCGCCATTGAATCGACCAAGTACGAATAGGTGGAGGTACCAGGTAATCAACTACCGCAACCATAGCACTCGCCCTACGTGGCATCAATGATCATTGGAGCTGTTACTAGTCCTTTCTTGTTTGTTGGTTCGTCTGTGGATAGGTTTGTCGTCGTGCTGCGTTCGCACGTTTCCTTGTTCCCGCTTGAGGCCATCATCTGAGCCTCTTTTTCTTGGAGAATCCTGAGCTTCTCCTCAATTGAGAGGGATTGATTGGTGAGGGAGGTATCGATTATCACGGAATAACACTCTTGCTTCTGAAGGGCCGTGGCCGGGAGGATAAACATGGCGTTGTCAGGGTACGTGTTCCTAACTTCCTCATGTTCGGATTTGCGCCGGTATTCCTTCAGCTTAGTCCACGATGCATCGATACCGAGTTCCTGGCCAAAAGTAAAACTGTGAAGGCTTGCCATGTACTTGTTGGCACAATATACGGCTAGACTCTAGTCTTTGCGTATCCTCGCTTGAGTTAGGCCCAAACGGCAGAGGCAGTTTTGTATTCGTCGATGACGACTGCCAGTCTGCATCATTGGAGCTCAATCCTTCAAACATGATGCTAAGTGCCTTGGCATTTCCCTTGTTCCATTTCTTCACTTTGTCATATTCCAGGAACTGTCCATATTACAGGAACCTCCCACCCTTTCAGTCTCGTCCACGTGGATCCGATGATGCAGTCAAATGACACCGATGCAAACCACCTCCACGAGCAGCTAGGTCCGGAACAAGATCATGGCGAACATAGACAGGAGAACCAAAAGGAAGAGAATACAGCCACGGATCCGGCCTTGAAACAGCCAAGACACCTCACCAGGGCCACCCGCAAACGACCAATGTCTGATACAGCCGAGGAAGAAGATACCGCAAAGAGAGTGCGCGGGATGATTGCACACCTACTTTAGAATGATAACGAAGTCAGGACGTATCTGGAACTCGATCATAGATCGGCAATATCCCCGCGGGGGTGACCACCGGCATCCAAGATTCCAAGTTCCTCGATCTTACAAGAAAGCCATCATCAGCAAAGACGCTTCCCCCCATTGGCGAGGAGCTATGACGGAGGAGATGCTTTCTTTGCACACAAATGGCACTTTCCTGGAGGTGGTTCCACCGAAAGGGGCTTTCGGGCGAGTAAGGGAGAAACAATTGTGTCTGCAGAGGAAGGCTTCTGTAGAACGACGTACACCCAGTTGCCCGTCAAAGACTACCCTCTACGCAGCAAGCTGCAACTCAAGAGCACATTTCGTCTTTCCCTTTTATTATTATGTAGTCTTAAGCAATTTGGGGGCACATGGTGGGTGTATATTTGACTGAAGAGCTAAGTTTCCCAACTTGTGGGAAAGTGGGAA
>SRPQ01000231.1:0-30814 GCA_018360075.1 Claviceps cyperi
ATACAGCCAAATCATAACAGAAGTGGGCGGACGTGGTCCGTGCACCGTTGCCGAGAAAATTGTGTAAAGGAGAGAGTTGCCAAAGTCAAGGGGAGTCCGGTGGATACTCCGCAGGGTAAGGTTTCCGGATTATCTAGTTAACGCGCCTTGGAATTTAAAATTTCAAACTCAGTACAGGACGTTGACGTTGACTGGGTCGGGTCGCGCTGCTTGCGATAGAAAAAAGTTCACCTTTCTAAATTCTACCTACCTTTCTCCAACCTGCTTCCCCAACGTGTCCACCTGACTCCTCACGAGGTATCGACTCCTCACACACACACGCACGTCCACAAATCGGTCCCCTCCGTAATTGACTCATATCCTCGCGGTCACATCCTCCACACAGATACTAACGAATAAAGTCAGTACTTTTTCGAAATTCATCATTCTCCCAGTTTCACCTATGGACGCCATGCAGACGTATCTGGAAGAGACAGAATTTGAGGACATCATTGGGCCTATCGAGATTGAGGCTAGAGGGATAAGAGAAGTGAACGGGAGACTTGAGCTGTTCAACTACTAACGAAATATAGGAAAATGAGGAATTGCTCCATAAGATTTTCGAGCGTCATTTGTTGTCTAGCCGAGCCGATCATTACAGAGCCGGCATGCATCCAGATGCCGTATGTGCTGAAATGATTCACAACACTTCTGTGATACCCGACTACCCGATCAGCTCTATGAAGGGTTTCGCATATGTTATCCCGCACGGACGAATTGGCGAAAGAAGGTGTAGAAACGCCCTGGAAGTCTGTAAGTAAAACTATCCCTCGTCAATGACCACATGGCGTCCCAGAAGATCCTGCAAGAGCTGGGTGAAGTATCCACGTCGAATTTGAAATATGTCTCGCCTGATGACATAAATTTGACAATACCTGAGTACGCGCCAGGTCTGGCTATACAGGACGCGCAAGTCCTGTTCCCGCAGACACAATTGCGTAAGGTGGCGATTCTAAGTTCTGCACTGGCGGCTACAACAGACCAGACATTATCGCAGAAGCTCATGGAACAGCTGCTGGACTTAACGATAGAAAAGTGGAAATGGAACCCTGTCTCGCCTGCTGGCGCACTACAGTCAGAAATATCTGACTAGGGAGGCATGACAGCTTCACCACTGAATAAACGACATCGTCAGCTTGACGAGGAAGACGAACTGATGCAGCAGGTCGCTCCAGGCAGGCGTGCTGACAATCGTCTTATCGTTCCTGTCGCCCTTCCTGCTGCCAAATTCGCTGGCAATTCTGCTAGCTTGTCTTCCGCCGTCAGTACTGCTGGCTCGTCTTCTGCTATCAATCCTCCTGTCCAAGACAAGCCCAGATTCCTCTCGCCCGAATGGGTCTTTCCCAAATATAAGGATGCGCGCAGTAAATGGTTCAATGAACAGCAGTCGCCAGGTCTTAGAACAAACGAGGCCTACCGTAAGAAACACAGCCCTCCCCTCACGTACAGTAAGAGCACGTACAATTGGGCTGTGGGTTGGAATCAGATGGGCAAAGAGTGCACCAGCGTGTCGCTGAAGCGCCCCTGGACCCAGGAAGAAAAGATGGCGTGGACAGACGACGATGCTAGGCGAAATCGGGCGGAAGATGTTGCTGCTGAAGGAGAGCATGCTGCAAATATTTTCGCTTTTTTCAGCATCGCAGCCCCCGTGCGATCTGGAAGAAGGTAGAAGCTGCTGAAGAGCTGGAGTACGAGCGTGATGACGAATACGAGTTGTGGTAGAATGCATGAATAGAAAGAATTCTTCATACTGATTATAAATGCTGCCACCTCTTCGGGTTCTTAACGCGTTAGAGGGGAGGACTAATGATGGTCGAGGATAAGTTTGTAATCTGCCATGACTTGGGTGTGATTTACGGTTGGTGCGCGAATCTCGCTAGCCAAATCCAGCTTTGACTCACTTCGAAAAAGCATGCATCGACTTCATTCAACCTTGAGTATTGAGGCCAGTTTTCATGCTAGAGATGCACAATTGAGTAAAATCTCTCGACTTTTGGCGGTTTAGTTGAATGATGGTCGTGTGTAGAGTTTTGATGCGATGCGGAGGAGAATTGGGGATATTTTGTGGGGGGGCTTGTACTTGGGTACCTATATCTACAGTGGATTCAATGCGTTTTTCAGAGTACTCTATACATTCCATAATCCATTTTCCCACCCTGCATCACCTCGCAGCATTTGAAAACCGTCACTTCACCCATGGAAAACTCCGGAAATATGTCTCGATTGGAGTGTTTTAAATCTCATTAGAAGCACTGATTTTATCTCTTTCATATATTGTACACAATTCTGTGTTCAAAGGCAGTTTCTAAGACAACGATGCAAGATATCGTTTATCATCGAAGTTTGACCAGACAGCTTTGCAAACCGAGCCAACAATCGCCGCGGCTCGCTGCATCGCAAGTCGGAATTTGTGTACAATGTTTAACCTCAATCCCGAGCATACAAACAGTCAGATTCGAACGGAAAAATAACCGAGGTACGGGATTCGTAGGTAGTTGCTGACTTGATGAGACCTTGATCGTGCGCATCTACGGACAATACGTACATACAGAAGTGAAACACCACAGAGTACATCATGCCAGTACATTATGTAATATATATACATATCAACAACAGAGGCTCGAGAAGATTGAGCTTCATTTATCAATTATTGGATTGGCGACTCGTCAGAGAAAAATGGACTAAAGGTATCACTGGCGAGGTGGAACATTCACGAGGTGCGACTACACACAACCCCATAGCCAAATCACCATATCTCTATCAATTCCGCGAACCTCGTTGAAAGTTTGACGACGCAACAGCAGAAGCTGCAAGCTACATTTTTGATGATAGAGTCGCTGCATTGCTTTGCGATTGCGACCTAAGCGGGCGCGGACGGCCCGGTGCAGTGTTCTTGGGGAGGTCTTCCCGCACATACGTAGACAATTGACAAGCAATCCATACGTAATGCTGCGGTCGCGATTGAGAAAGAAAATACCTGTCGAGTCCCCTGAGTAACGCGATTTTTTAGAGGTCAAAAGTCTAGATTTTAATCCAGACGTTGTAGAGCTATCCAGCGTTGAAATATCAGAGGTTGGTAATGAGCCTGTTACATCGGTTCGGCGGCGACTTTGTCAATTCCATGCCTCCACGTGTGTCCATGGATCAATTCTTGCGTCGAAAACCGTGGGCGCCCGGAAAACAGAGCGTTTCTTACCGTTCGAGCATTGCGGCAGGAAACCTCACCCCACCGAGGTGGGGCGAAGGCTCTGACCAATGATGGCATGGTACGGATTCTCCAAAAAATCCCTGTCAGGGTAAGTGGATAAGACCTTTGGGAGGGTAACTTTTTCTATGGTCTCATGATGCCCCGCCAACCGGACGATTCACAAGGCGAGGAAAATTGATGACCACTTTGCACACACCCGAATCTCCCGAATCTCCCAAATCTTCCAAGCTTTGAGCTAATAGCTTGTCTATTCGGCTTCCATCCTACCTCCCTTCTGCTCCTCATCCTTCCTCAATACCATTGCATCGCATAGGAGCATCGCGTGCCTGCTGAGGCGCTGCATAAATTTACAAACGGACATATCCGCTTAGAATATCGAAGATTTGAGCTCAACTGTCGTGCCTTCGCGCAGTTATCTATTTTCAGCCGCCTCCCACCAAGCGTTGCCATTCATTGCTGCCATCATGTCTGATAAGCTCACTCGGTAAGCGCCAGTCCGAAACACCTTATTCTCCGCGTGTTATCAAGTTTGAAAGGCACACAACTTACATCTGCCTGTGCATAGTATCGCCATTGTCAATAGCGACAAAGTTGGTCTTCCACCTCACCCACCCAGTCGAGTTTTCTTCTCTGCCCCGCCTGCCCCGCCATACTTGACTGACACCTTGGCCCTCCATCCAGTGTCGTCCTCGCAAATGTCGACAAGAATGCAAGAAATCATGCCCTGTTGTGCGCAGCGGCAAGCTCTGCATTGAGGTTTCACCCGAGTCCCGTCTGGCCTTCATCTCTGAAGGTCTTTGTATCGGTTGTGGTATCTGCCCGAAGAAGTGTCCGTTTGATGCCATCACTATCATCAACTTGCCCACCAATCTTGAGAACCAGGTCACGCATCGTTATGGCCCGAATAGCTTCAAGCTTCATCGTCTGCCCATGCCCCGACCTGGCCAGGTTCTTGGTCTCGTAGGAACCAACGGTATCGGAAAGAGTACTGCCCTCAAGATCCTCAGCGGCAAATTAAAGCCCAATCTTGGCCGTCACGACAACCCTCCTGATTGGGAGGATGTCATCAAGCACTTCCGTGGATCCGAGCTGCAGAGTGAGTGCATACTGTTCATATCATCGCAATTACACTTGCCATGTATATCGATTTCTAACGTTCCATGCTTCGTAGACTACTTCACCAAGCTTTTGGAAGATGACCTCAAGGCTGTCGTCAAACCTCAGTATGTGGACCAGATCCCTAGAGCTGTTCGTGGCCCTGAGAAGTCGGTCAAGGCTCTTCTCAATAGCCGAGCATCTCTCAACAACGCCGAGGAAGTTGCCAATGTTTTGGAGCTTAACCACATTATGGACCGTGATATCACCCTCTTGTCTGGAGGAGAACTTCAACGATTTGCGATTGGTACCGTCTGCGTTCAAAATGCCGATGTATACATGTTCGACGAACCCTCGTCCTACCTCGATGTCAAGCAGCGTTTGAGTGCTGCCCAAATGATTCGATCTCTTCTTCGCGATGACGATTATGTGATCGTCGTCGAGCACGATCTCTCTGTTCTTGACTATCTCTCCGACTACGTGTGCGTTCTTTACGGCCAGCCCGCTGTTTATGGTGTTGTGACCCTCCCGTACTCTGTCCGAGAAGGTATCAATATTTTCCTCGACGGTCACATTCCCACCGAGAACTTGCGTTTCCGTGAGGAATCTCTTACCTTCCGTATCGCGGAGACCGTCGAAGAATTTACCATTGACAAGTCTCGCGCTTTTCAATACCCTAAGATGGAAAAGACGCTGGGCAACTTCAGACTGCGTATCGATGCTGGAGAATTTACCGACTCCGAAATTATTGTCATGATGGGAGAGAACGGTACCGGAAAGACGACATTCTGTCGTCTCTTGGCCGGTGCCCTCAAGCCTGACAGCAAGTCATCTGTTCCCGACATGCGCATCAGCATGAAGCCCCAGACGATTACACCCAAGTTCGAGGGCACTGTCCGTCAGCTTTTCTTCAAGAAGATCAAGCAGGCATTCCTTAACCCGCAGTTCCAAACGGACGTCGTCAAGCCCCTCAAGCTCGACGATTTCATCGATCAGGAAGTCAAAAACTTGTCCGGTGGTGAATTGCAGCGTGTCGCCATTGTTCTCTCCCTTGGTATGCCTGCCGACATATACCTGATCGATGAGCCGTCTGCCTATCTCGACTCCGAGCAACGTATCATTGCATCTCGTGTCATCAAACGTTTCATCATGCACTCCAAGAAGACAGCTTTCATCGTTGAGCACGATTTTATTATGGCTACCTACCTTGCCGACCGCGTCATTGTATTTGATGGCCAGCCTGGTATCGACGCACACGCCAATCGTCCTGAGTCTCTTCTGACCGGATGCAACACCTTCTTGAAGAACTTGAACGTCACTTTTCGTCGCGACCCTACCAACTACCGCCCCCGTATCAACAAGCAGGGATCTCAGCTGGATCAGGAACAAAAGTTGAGCGGCAACTACGTAAGTTCAGCGTCATTATCTCTGTCTTCGCTCTGACCGCATAATTACTTGAAGAAACGCTGTTCTTTGCTCCCATTTTCCCCCCTGTGCATCATACAAAAGTCCAAAACTCGAATACTGCACAAGACACTGACACCTCCTAGTTCTTCTTGGAAGAGACCCCCGAAAAGAGCTCTTGAAAAGGGCCGCTACAACAAGAGCCAATTTCATCCCACGCATACAGCATCCAACGGCGTTGAAGGCGTACAAAGAAAGGCACCTTCCAGGAAAAAGCGCCGTCACCGGCATGACGTAGGTGTAGCGCTGCAAGAGAGCAGCGCCAGCGAGGATGATGAACCGGATGATTAACACAGGCGACGACGGTCTATCTTCTGTTGTCTGGTCCTGCGACTTGTCAGCGGTCCGTGCAGTGGTACGTGATGGTTAAAAAAAGCCCACATAAATCGCTGTTTCTTTGTTCTCTTGATTGCGTCAGTCATGCGATTGTGACGCATCAAAGAACTTGTCGCCCTCTTTCAGTACGCCAACGATGTGGCTTTTCATTGAAAGAGGCTGGCTAGCATGGAGGAATCGAGATTGTGCTCGTTTACACGGATCGATACGAGCTTCGCAGATTGAGGGACAATGGATCAAGCAGGAGACTGTCGTCAGCTTCCTACTCCTCGCGGGAAGCATTTCCGGAATAAATCTACGAGTGCTGCAAAATATTGATTCTTGAATGTCTTTCTTTTTGGAATACATCTTCCAATCTGACACATCATGCTACATCGCACGTGAACTCGTGAATGAACTTGCACAGGTGTTCCCACACGATGCCTACGTCATCTGGTGTTCAGAACCAACCCACGTGCAGCAGTGACAAAGACATGGCATTCCGCAACGTAGAAGCAAGCAAGTGCCCAGCATTCTTGTTCTAGTGTTAAGCGAAATGAACACTCCAAAATTAACCTGCTACGTACAGCAAGTGCGTAGATTGACAAACAGCTCAATCGAAATTCTTGAAAAAACTAGAACCGAGCACCATGTGAAAGGGATTGATGGAGAAATTGACTAGATTCCACGTACAGGTGCTAAAGAAGGGGTGCGGGAAAAAGTAGAACCAACAATGTATTTACTATTCTCCCATCAGGGGCTAGAACTGGAGGCTAGTTATGTTATTAATAGAGGGGAAACAAGAGCAAGAAACACACACAACGAAGGGGGCCCCAAATGAGGGGGACCAAACTGTTTTCAGATGCATGGGCTCATTCTTCGATTTCTCCCTCTTCACTGCCACTTCTGATGACTTCTCTGGGCGTAGCAGGGGGCGGGGGGGTTTTGGCACGAGGGCGTGCTTCACGAGGGGGCGTTCGTTCGCGAGATCGTTCTCTCTTAATTCTCTGTCCCGAGTTGTTAGATCTGTGCAAAAAGAGGGAGAGGAAAAGAAGAGAGCACAAAAAGTCCTTACCTTGGAGTCTCTCGAATCTCTTCGACTCGTGTCGTCTTCGTCATCTTGTCGTCGACGCCGTGTAGCTGGTGGCCGTTCATCTCCATAGGGGAGCTCATCATACGAACCTCGATCAATCCGCCGGCGATACAGCCGCTCCCGTTCATCCTCTCGATCCCTGCGCTCACGATCATAGTGGCCATCGTCGTCTCGTCTTGGACGTGGTGGCCGGTCGTGATCACGATCACGGTCTCGTTCCCTGTCCCGATCTCGCAACGTGTCACGGTCACGGTCACGATCACGATCGCGCTCTCTATCGCGTTCACGGTCACGGTCTCTTTCACGTCGAGAAGGCGGCGGAGACAAACGACCATTTCGGTCAACGGAGAGCAGATTCTCTGCCATGGTCGACTTGCGATGGTTTCGCTCCCTTTCGGCGATGGCTTTGCGCCGGTCGGCTTCATACGGATCCTGTTCGGGGCTGCGACTGCGCCTAGCAAGACGTCCACTACGTTGAGGTTTCTCACCTCTAGAACGGTCTCCCTCGTGACGGGAAGTGTCACGCTCAACAGAGTGTCGAGTTCCGCTTCGTCTGTGGCCGCGATCGACATCATCTTCCTCCTTAACGCGAAGTCGCCTCATGTGCTTATCAAAAGCGCCTCGTCGTAGGTCCTCTGAGCTGACAGCCTGGAATTCTTCTGACTTTACGAGACGAGGGCGTACCTTTTCATACGTGTCCCCCAGCAAAATAGGAGGTTCGACACGTTTAAGATATGCTCGCAGATCATCGACGGCGCGACGTTGGTGACGATCGGTATGCCTATCCTCATCTCGCTTGGCGGCGCGCTTTTCACGAAGCTATGCGGCGTAATATAATGGTTAGTTTGTGTTACGTCTGAAGCATAAACTATACCCCTGTTCATTTGAGGAATAAAAGGACTGCTTACCCTTTCAAAGATCAGTTGCAGGGTTTCAGTATCAATGTTAGCAGTTCGTCGATCATCCTTCATCATAGCAAGAAATTCTTGGAGATCGCTCGTGGGCGTAAGCTCAAACCGTTTATCCTGCAAAATTTGGGATAGTTGGTCAGCGGGCACTGTGTTTGGTCGGGAGTAGCGAATGCAGGTTTCTTTTTAGCAGAAAAACGACAAGACACTCACTTCGAGAACATCCAAGACGTCATTTCTTGGTCCTCGGAGAGAACGCTCCTCCTCCTCCACGACATCCCAAAAGAGCTCCTGAGGCGTGGAGCCATCGTGACCTAGCATATTCAAGTACCTTTCGTTCTGCTCAATTAGTGGATGAATAGTGCTCCATGTCACACCGGGCTTGATCTTGCCATCTTTCCGAAGCTCCGACAGGAGCGACTTGAAAGCGTCTCGGGCTCTGCGTTCTCGACGATACTTCATCTTCTTTTCGTGCTGCTTTTTCTCATTGAGCGCGCGCTCAAGAGATTTGATGTGATCCTGGAAGATCATGAGGGTATCGTATTTGGTCAGAGCCTTGTATGTCTCATCGCCCTGAAACGCTGCAGACATGATGTCTTGTGCTTCACTCCATCGCGTGTATGCTTTGATGCTCAGTTTAGGCAGGAGTTCCTTGAGGGCATTGAGCGCATCATGGCGTGCCTTGATTTGCTGTTCCTTGTGCGCCTTCTTAAGTCCCACAACATACTCCTCAAAGAGCTGGTGTCGCTCTTCTTCGTCATTTGTCGACCGGAAGATGGTCTCGCCTTCAATCATAGGCCGAGCAGTCTTCCAGCGCGTGTAATGAACGATTTCAGGATGACGCTTCAGCATGGTTTCAAAGTCGGCGCGAAGCTTGCTCATGCGTTCTTCGGCGCGTTCCTTGTCTTGGACAATCATATCTTGGCAGTATTTCTCAAAAGCATCCCTCCTGCCCTTTGGGTCTCGAATAGATCGGTATTGAGGATCCTTGATCGTGGCTCGCATAGCTTGCTCCCAGGTCCAGTCAGGTTGGACTCCGCTGCGTTTGAGCAGCTTCATAAAGGCCATTTCGGCCTCTTCGGGGGAGGCAAACTCCAGCTCGTCGCTGATGGCTGGGACAAACGCTTGAGATCTATCTTCGTGTCCGTAGCCTCCTCGACGCGAGTCGTGACCCGAGTCGCGGTAGTCTCGTGAATGGTCGTGAGAGCCGTGAGAGTAGCCACTGGTTTGGCCATGACCAGACCCATGGCTGGTTCCGTTTGAAAGAGCCAACTTGTAAATCTCTGGCATCTCCCATGAGCTCTGCTTCGTTTCGGTATTGTACCAGTATTTTCGGCCGCCCTCAGCGGTGTATTCCTTCCAGGGTTGATTGGACAGAGCGCGCTGGAACAGGTTGATAAGCTTGATTCCGGCTTGGAGATGAGAGATTCTCGCGATGGCGAATGCAATGCTTCTCAAGGTGAAAACTTACTTCTGCAGCCGACATGAGATCCTCTGGCTTTGTCCATTGCGTCACCTTGGTCGCGCTGTTGTAGTAGTAAGCCCGGCCATCAGGAGTGTGATGCTCCTGCCAGGCCGACGCGGGTGGACCACCGTAGCCGTTCATCTCGCAGTGATATTTGATAGATGAGCGACGCGTTGCTTACTTCGGATGGCACCAAGGTGCTGCTGATGAAAGATGTACTTTCAAAGGCCCAAGAAGAAGCGTTGACGAAGCTCGCTCAAAATGGCGAGAGCAAAAACCACGAGTGCCCAGCACAGACCAATCAGATAAGCTCCGTAGTCGTGAAGGTGGGGTTTTCCCCCCATGCTGCGCGGAAACCGTGGACCACTTCCACCCCAAGTTGTCTCAACGGCTGGGAGAAAGGAACTGGTAAGTTGCGTTGGACTTGACGAATGCACGAAATGAAAGATGTGCCAGACACCCACGGCCTCGACATGAGACAGACTACGGGGTATATGCAACATGATTGACAGAGAGTATACACACATACAGAATTATTGCACTTGCCGTCAGCATGCCCAGCGCAGATGGCACCCTCCAGGGCGACAACCCAGCCAACCCGGTTTACCCGTCCATGAACGACAATGACGGCAGCCCCGACATCGTCGAGCAGTCGTACCTCACGTACATGGTGCCTTCACAAACGAATGTTGACCTCGATAAGGCATTCCAAGATGCAGACGCCGGAAAATTCATCCTTGACTCGCTACAACAGCGAGACTCGCTCTTCTTTGGTGAGCTCCTTTGATGCATAAGTCGTCTGTCGTTTATTAGATGGCTGGCTGTGCATGCTCAGTTGCTAACCTACGCGACCTGCCTTCCGGCTTCGCTATTCACCGACTCAGATGAGACAGTCGAGGTGCTTCTCATTCTCAAGATGCCCTGGACAGAGGAAGACGCTCTTCAAGCCCAGCTAAGACGTTTGATTATTTCGCTCGAGGCCCGGATCGTCAACGCCAGCGGCAGCGTCAGCGCGGCGGGTCGAGATTCTCCGCCCGCGGTCGAGACGATTTTCAAAGACCACGTCGACGATGTTGCGGACCCATTCATCATTGTGGATCAGGAGGAGGAGAGCGTGGGGGAAGACGGGTCGTCGCAGAATGTATACGCCATGTGGAAGTTGCCCGTGTACATCGCGCGGCCGCGGATGCGCCTACAGCACTCGGCCGTCGTCTTCTTGGCATCGGCAAGCCTCAAGCCGCAAGTCATGGGCGAAATCAGCAGCTGCAGTACTGGCTATCTCCAAAGCGGCGTACCATCGAGCTTCAACCTCCTCGAGACCTTTTCCTCGGACCCAGCTCTCGGCGGCGTCAAGCCGAGACTGTCGGCGCTGCGCGTGTCAAGAGTCGCCCCTGTCAGCCGACAGCAGGATCT
Organism: Claviceps cyperi; assembly: GCA_018360075.1. Lineage (NCBI taxonomy): Eukaryota > Fungi > Ascomycota > Sordariomycetes > Hypocreales > Clavicipitaceae > Claviceps > Claviceps cyperi. The sequence continues at coordinate 11,001 of SRPQ01000231.1, forward strand.
GGTGGCGCATATACGTGCGCTGCCACAGCTCAGAATCCCCGTGTATCCCGTGATTCACTCGAGGATACGACTTTCGCGGCCGTCCACTCTCCCGCCGCAGGCAGCGCTGATCGCCATGCTGGAGATCGACATGACCCAGCACGCGGAATGCGAGATGCTGCTCGACAAAATTACGCTCTCCACTGGCGATGGCACGGTGCAGAGCCTCAACACCGACGACGATCTTGACAGCCCGATGAAGCTGCCCATGAGTTGTGTGGCCCACGACCACATCACCTTCCTCTACCACATCAAGCCACACCAGCGCGCAAAAGCCCCTGGCAAGAGCTTCACCGGCAGTCTCGACATCACCATCTCAGCCACGGCCCAAGTCGCCCCTGGAATATGCACCCCGCGCCTGGTCATGCGTTGGACCACGGCCCTCGACTTCACCACCCCCGTGAACCCCAGTTTCAACAACATGGCTGATGCGACGGGCATCCAACGCGCCCACAAGCCCTCTCAGCTCTCCATAGGAAATAATAACACGGCCACGGCAACCATTATGCCTTTCAAGTCTCCCTCCGTCCTCCGTCCCGATGCACTCCCCAGCCTCGAATCCTCTGCGGCGCGCACCGACAACGTCGTCCTCGTGCCTGATCTTGGCATCACCATGTCCTTCACCGCGCCCACTCACCCCATCTACCCCGGCGACATATTCTCTTGGACTATTCACGTCGTCAACCGCTCCTCGGAGCAAACTGCCCGGCCACCCCGGAAACTCGCCCTCGTCGCGCTCCCCAAGCGTCGCCGCACCGCTACCGATACCAGGTCTGTCCTCCGACCGCCCTCCACAGCTCCCTCACGGCGCGTCGGAGAAACGCCCCTCGCTCCCGCAGTCATCGACATGAACAGCCTGTATGCCCTGCAAAAGAACGCTTTGTCTTCGGACGGCACCGAGGTCATCTGCCTCAGCGCAGATACACGTGTCGGACCCCTTGTCCCGGGTGCGTGCCATGTCGCAGAGTTGCAATTTCTTGCTCTCCGCGAGGGCATTGTGGGCATTGAGGCCGTGCGCGTCGTCGATATGACGTCGCAGGAACATGTGGATATACGGCATCTGCCCACCACGGTGGTGGAACCTGCTCCAGCTCGACTTTAGAGGGATGATTCGCAGGAGAACTGGATACTGAATAAGGATACATATATCACTGGAATATCTGAAGAAATTTGGGTCAGACTAGATGGCGTTGTAAGCAAGAAGGGGATAATAGGAATAGAATAAGAATGCATGGATACATAAAGTAACTCAACTACATGAATACACTGATGACGAAATTAAATCACAATTCCGACACCATAATGCTCGAGATATGGTACCTCAATCTTGCAACTAACCCCTAAAAGGGGTTCTCGCCAATTAAGATCATTACGCGTCGCGTGAACCATTGCAAAGTCCCCGATGACAGTAAAGCGTGCTCAGACGGTCCCTTTCCGAATTGTCTGCTGATAAACACCACAGGAGGTACGGCTGTTTTATCATCGCAGCTCGAAACCGATTTTGCGTAGCGTAGTTGAGAACAGTGTAGTGGTCATGAGAAGAAATCAACGGTGGATATTGTAGACTGCGCGTGCCATGATGATGACGGCGATAGTGCTTTGCTTGCATAGATGACCTATGTATTGACTTTCGAAACGGGTGCCTCTATCTCCATGATGCAACGCACTGTATGTATTGGGGTATCGTAAATATGCGTTTCGTGATAGCACTGCTTTGCTGGCGTGTAGCAGATGACCGTTATCGATCTATGTGATGGTCAATAGATCCTCTCCACACAACGCCATTATTTCCGAGCTTTGGGTTTTCTTGAGAGCGACGACGACCTCAATCGGAGTCAGAACAAAGTAACGCACCGGCCGGGTGTTGGACCAAGTACATACGACGTTGTGTGGTCAACTACTGCGATATCGGCATCCCTTTCCGATCCGATGTACGGAGCACTCCACTGGCACTCACGCGTCGGCTGCCCAAGTCATCTATTTTTTTTTTTCCTTACTACTTTACTTACTTGTACATACAACTGTCTTATAGCCTCCCTTGATTAGGCAAACCAAGCCATGTCTTCCGTGACCTTCAATAATTGCAAACTGCATCTAAATCAAGACACTGCATGCGAAGAAAGGGGGGCCGGGGCAATGCCACCGGTAATCCATAGATACATACTTACATACCTGTACCCCAGCCCCCAACCAAGTCCCGGTCTGTAGTTAGGTAGTTCAAATAAACTTTTTAACTAATGCAATGCAACACCACGCTATGCAAACACATCCATGTCTCAACGCCCACCTCCCTCACCAAGACCCGTGCACGATGTCCCATCTCGTCCGAGCCACATCTCGTACATTCAACGACATCCGTTCAGGCAAACCAACACAACGACCAACAAGAATGCAACAGTCAAGAATCGACGTCAAAACGATGCCTGAATAAAGAATGCCAAAAAAAAAAGATTTCATCATAAATCATCAAACTCATCATCCCATCCTAGCCTTTCATAAATAGATACCTTCTCCGACCGCGCAGCATGCCCCCCCACAGGCGTCTCTGCGAAACGCAATTTCGAAACAGACTTCTTGATTGGTGTGGCCATGAGTTCCTGGTCTCCATGAACGTCTCTAGAAGAGGAATGTCGAGTTGGTGAAGTTTCATCATTACGGGGCAGGCGTTTGATAAAGCTATGCTGCGTGGATGCTCTGACCGGTGTCTCAGCTAGAAAATCCATCGCCGGCGAGGTTGAATCAGCGAGAGCGTCTCGGTGGCCGTGTCTGTGCTCCGTGGAAGGGACCATGTGTCCTATACTCGAGGGGGGGATCAGATCCTCGGAGTTGCTCTGGGGCCTGTCTGTACTGGTAGACTCTAGCTTGATGGGTAGTGCATCTTTGAAGCGATTGTTTGCGGGTGTGGCCTTGACTTGGATTGAGGGGGCGAGTGTGCTTCTAGCTGTCCTTCGTGTTTCTGCTCTCAATGTCAGTATATGTATGTAGCTAGCTCTCCACAGACCCACCAGGTCTGGTAAGAGACCCTAGACAAGAAACTAACTTATGGGTCGGACTTGGAGCAACTTACTCTTGACCGACTGGCTTGCCGACGCCTTGACTTCATCGGCTTCAGCCATAGCTATGCCGACAACGCCGCGATTTGGCTTTCTGAGTGCCGAGATGGCATCTTTCAGCTCGGCTTCCACAAGGGCCTTCTTATCCGCCTTGATGTCCTGCAAGCTGCTCTTGATGCCATTGCCGTGCGTCAAAGATGAAGATGATTGCCGTGGGCGTCCGAGAAGTGACAGCGAGTCTCTCCTAGGGAGATCCTTCAAGGATAATGGTTCACTGCCTTCCCGCTTCACCCCGCACAGGTTGGTTGATGTGGCAGATCTCATTAGGGCGATGACATTGCCAGGCCCTCTGGAGACGCTACGTCGGTGCATCTGCTCGGTTGACAGCGCCCGTTGCAGCGTCCGTCTGTCACTTGGTGGGAAAGGCCGCTTTGTTGCTGCAGCTCCTGGTCGCTGTTGATCTCGCTTGCCGGATGAGCGCCTCGTCGACTTGGACTGAATGGGTGTGACAATCACAGGGCCGCCAAGTTTTCTGTTGATGCCATCACACAATTCGGGCAGACGTGCCGAAAAGCTAGTACATTAGGAAAAGCATCGTTAGCTGATTGAATCAAAGTACTCAAGAAAGCATCAGTGCTGCCAATGTGGAATTGTGACACGTACAAAGGGACGATAATGTCGACGCAAAAGTCCCTGAGGGGCTCAGACGAGGCCTTTTGCTGTGAGTGACCCTCAGCTGACACCTGAGAAGGCTGTGTATCCTCCAGCAAGAGTTGCTCGTCGGACGCTGTAGACTGCCAAATGGTAAGACGATCAGCATGCACATCTACCAGGACCGGCAGATTGTGCTTGTTCCGCTTCTTGACAGGAGGCGGTATGCTTGTCTCGAGTACAGCCTGAGGCTCAGCGCCCGGTAACGGTGGCAAGCTCGATCCTGCCGCCTCGCATGCATTGCCTAAAGGTTCAAGCGCCAGAATCTCCAGAATCAAAATCATCTGCAACTGAGTTTCTCTTGTGCGAAGCACGGAGACGTGTGACTTGACCTGGGAGGGTGAAATGACCATACTATCGCCAGTGGGATCTGGTTTGTTTGCGCTCCACCACTTGCGAATGCTTTCGTCCTCGAGGGGATACAAGGCATTCTTGCCCAGCTTCATTTTCCGAGGCTTGCGTCTTTTCTTGCTACCGTCGTCTGAGGAATCTTCAAACGGTTTCATTTTGCTAATTACCTCGGGGATCGTCTCGCGGTACTTTCTGTCGATTTGCACCGTGGTCAAGATGAGACCCTTCAGAAAGTCAATCAAGTCTTGCGTGTCAAGATTTGACTCGAGATCCAAGTGAAATGTCGATCGCGCCCGAGACAACGGTCCCTTGGCAAAGTAAGCCAATGAGCCCTAGTTCAAGAAAGGGTTAGCCAGGTCAAAGAACAATGATGATCAAAGCCATGTTCAGAACAGGCCTATTGCGTCATGCTTCACTTCGTACCATGGATTTGTACAAAGCATCAAAATAGTGTGCTTGGATGTTGTTGAATATCGACTCCGCAGATTCTTGCGACGAGGGAGGCACTTCATTCTTTTGACGATTGATCGCAGATACGGCGTCCATTGCAGGCAGCAAACGACCATAAGCATCCATTTCATCAGACCTTGTCTCCGGTGTCGGAAGCTGCAAAGTCTCTGACTGGGAATCCAAGGCTGAGCCATCGCTGCCTCGCGAGGTGTTGACGTTCACGTTGACAGTTATGGTGGACTTGGGCTTCTTTCGCACAAGATTTTGAATAGCCTCAATCGCGGCGCGTTTCTTCTTTTGCTCTCCATGTAGATTAGGTGTTGTAATTGGTCCCCCCGTGTCCTTGCCTTGTTGTTGACCTTGGTTGCACGAGGTCACGGGAGGCGCGAGGCGTTTACGACAGAGTGCCGTTGCAAAACGTGACAAGTTGCGCAAATCAACCCATGAACCCAGCTTGCACATGACATAGAGGCCGTCCTCTTGCCGCTCGAGAGCAAACGAAATGCCTTGTGAATCGTTTCTTGCTATGACGACCGCGGGATGACAGCCGAGACGCGATTCGAGGTCCAGTATCTTGATGTGAGACTGCACGAAACGAGTCCGAGGGAACCCATTGGGCAGGGAGGAAAAGTCGAGACTCGATAGCGGAAGATGCTCTCTCGGAAGAAGCATTAACGGTGACAGAGAGCGAGGCTGTGACTGGATGTCGGGAGGATGAGGCTGTCAAATGCGGTTAGCAGGCAAGGTTCGCAGGCGGCACCCATCCACGCATATTCGGGCCTTGACTTCCCAAACGGCGACATACCTTGACGGTGATGGACGCTTCAAGCAAATTCTCCATTGCAGCTGCGGCTGCCAGTGCTGGTTTCGCATTGCGCTCGTCTGGCGATATGCTGCCTCTCCGACGGTTCAAGCTGCCATCTGAGCTCGGTGTCAAAATGCCAGGTTGCGGACGCGACGCCGACGCGTCGAGTGCAGCTGCAGGCAACATAGAGGAGGGTCAAGGCTCATTTGTTGAGCGACATGGCAGCGACAGAGGGAGGTCTTTGTCTTGTGAGAAAAAGTAAATATGTATTGAAGCGGGCTTGAGCGGCGCGCCGGTGAAGCTCTCGATATGCCGGTCCTTGGATGCATCAAAACACAGCCGTCGTTGACGTGCACGGTGCATGCAATCCAGACCCGCGTGGGCGGTGAGCCAGTAGAGACGCGTTGAAATGAACACGCCAAGCTGGCGCGATGACGTCAGGGTCGGTCCGGAGTCCGGACCAAACAGCGGCTCGCTCCACAAAGAGGCATCACAACGACAACTCTCTGCGATTATGCGCGTTGCCTTCTGCCTTCATCCTATCAAGATGCAGCAACAGCCTCGAGATACCATCTTACTCCGTCGTACAGTATGAATTGAATCTATGTACTCATATGCATATCTCCTCAATGGCATCAATGCCGGCTTCAAGTTCCAGCACATACCGCGTCGGCCGATGCTGTTGTTAGTTCTTCCCTTTCCGTCTGCATTCAAGGCCGTAGTACAGGTAGGTAAGTGCCTGCCCAGCTATGTACATAGGTTAGGTATGTACTCCGTATCGGTATACCGAAACCGCGTCCATCCATTCATCTCGGCTGTATCCGAGCCCTGAACGATCCTCGTCCCGATTTTGACGAGTGCAACCCGGCCATGTGTAGCATATCGGTGCACGTGTATGGTTTACAGTGCACACAGAACTTACCATGTCCCTTAAGCAGCCAACAACCCGCTGTGGCCGTCGGAAATAAACAAAAAGGAAAGCAAAGGGCAGGACAAGGCAGAGAAAACAAGTAAGACTGAGGAAAGAAGGCGGAAAATTCTAAATAACACCCGCAGCGCAGGTCCAATTGTGCCGATAGTAATCAATCCGTCGTCCCATCCATGATCCCACACGGAGCACTTGACATGGTTAACACCCCCCCCCCTAACGCAAAACACACGATTCCACGCTCACGCCTCACGCCTCTCTACACCACCCCTTATCCTCATCCCTTGTTCAAAAAATGCATGCAACACAACGGACCAACAACCCGCACAAATCTCTCTTCCAAAACTACATTGGCAAAGAATATATCACCTACATAACATATGTATGTAACATGACACAGAGTATGTACTTACATACATATTTACCTACATGTGTACTCCGTATGCACTTTGCATCATGCACTCGCAGCTGCCCCATGTACCATTTTAAATACAATCAGTAGGTACGTACGTACGTACTAACTGGTTGCTAAGGTTTTGAATGGAACGTGGGGCAGCTGCCGATGGTACAACGGTCAACCAGCGACTACCTCGGCAGCATACCCCCACAAGTTACAACGCAGGCCCCAGGGTAATACATACAAGTTAGCCACATGTAGGAGAGTGTCATGTAGGTAGGATTGCCTAGGCTGCCTACCTACCTACCTCAGGCATGTACCAATCTTTTTATAGGCATAGGTATGACTTCTTCATACGTATCGTTCTTGTTCACGCAAGAAGAAACAAAGAAAAATAAATACATATGATCAACACACCACCACAACGCTAACATTATAACAGGCAACGTTGCATTGCACCGGAAAAATAACAATCCCAGGTCCTTGTCTTGCTTGCCCCCCTCCCCCCCGATGTTCCTCATCTCTCGGTTGCCTTCCTCCTGCTGCCTTGCAGTTGCATGATCATCCATCCCCCTCTGTAGTCGCAGCCGTTCCCCGTCGTAGATGTTCCATATGTATATAGGTACATGCAGTCCTCCAAATCGAGCCCCCCTGGGGCAGACTGCGCGTTTTCTCTCTCAAGTGCTCTCCATCTTTCTCCCTCGAAGGGGTGTCATTTCCATCCCACTTCTTTTTTATTGGATGGGCCCATTACAAAGTTTGCCCGCCCCCTTTTGCCCCCCCCTTCGGCGTACTCTGTTACCTACGTACATACCAGAAATGTGGTGATTTTTTTGGGGAGGACTTGTTGAAACTTGAAGTTTGAACTTTTTTTTTTTTTGGCCGAATTACTGATGGAGGATCCACTATCGGACAACCTTACGGAGTACGTACATGAGTTATACTCTGTGTGCAGCCTGAGAAACGGAAATCACATGATCGGAGAAAGTATGTGCATGAATAATACCTATAGGAATGGGCGAATGATGCAGGGTTCCTGGAACTACTCCGTACATGCGAGGTCTTGGCCGCCAAGGGCTTGTGACTTCTTGATAGGCTGACTGTGCTGGAAACCTGGACACATGTTTCCAAGGCCAAGTGATTTAGCGCCGGCCGGGGGGGATGCCGGATCATAACATCGTTCCGTTCGGACTGTGTGCATCCGAATCGTGTGTTTCTTTCTTGTCTGATCCGTTCGATGCGGGGCCAGTGTTCTGCGTCCCTGTTCATGTCACCCAAGATTGAAAGTGTCTGTGCATAAGCTTCAGGTGAGGATTTGATGAGAATGCACAGTATTTTCTCCAGTACATATGAATTTATATGCTACAAAACAAGAATAGAAACACGCTACATAAATGCCCTGCCATCTGTTGGCAAGGAAAGCTCGCTCATCAAAGCCGTCAAGTGTCCAGCCAAAGTAAACCATGCCATGTACTCTGTTCCGTGGGGTATTATTTTGCCATGTCCCAATGCTAGGTATTCCAGAAGCGCCATAATGATCTACAGTAAAAAGTCTGATCCACAAAAAAAAAGTCCGTCGAATCTCAGTCCCGCAATGTATCGAATAGCCAAAAGGCCGCACATCGCATGCAGCCTCATCGAAATGTCCATAATCATCAAGGCAGGAGCTGTTCCGTGCTGTGAATTTTGCGTGTGTTTCGCAGGTTGTTGGGTAAATTTTTACAATATACATGGAATAGCGTCCTCTCTGAGGCAACGAGAATTGAAGTAATGACACAAAGGCCGCCGAATTCCAAGGTCAACCAGTCTGGCGCAGACATTAGCTCGGCAAGCTGTTAAGACTCATGAATCGCTGCCGAGGTTGTACCGGTGTTGAAGCAGTGGACGGCAAAAGATCTGACCAGCTGATGTCGGAATTGCCATTACTGCCAGCGAACCCAAGATAGGACTGGCTGAGCTGAGCCTGATACATGGGCGCCATTGGTTGGGTGGATGAGCATTGGGTGTTGTTAGACAGGAAACGAGCAAAGTTGGTGGCGTTGCCGACCATGTCGATTCCTGTATGCAGATTACTCATGTCAGGAGTAATGAGCGGTTCCTCTGAGATAGCCATCCCAAAGCCAGATCCGAAATTGAACAGCCCGTCCGAGAAGCCAGGTGTCGTGGGAGGGGTGCGCAAGGTGGGGTCCGAGATGAACATGTCGGGAGATGTAAGCTTTCCATGGAGTGTGTAAAGACCTGAAGCGCTCGAGGGTTCTTGTGGTTGTAAAGTGACAGGGGTATCAGGCGTAGGGGGTGCTGCGGATGCACGGGGACCGGCCGCACGTGGTGAGGGGAATCTTTGCTGAAGAAGACTGACTGCACTTCTATCAAAGAATGGGCTTTGAGGTGCGACAGGTTTCGTGACACGCCCGGAGCTTGCACTCGAGGAAATCCTACGCATTCCAGTCGTCTGATTTGGTCGAGTGCTGTAAGAGTGGCTTTGACCAACACCGCCGATCAACAAGGGAGCAGGTCGTCGATTCCGACGCGAGCCAAGATTAGTAGCATCGGGCGATGTGATACCATAGTCGTCCGCAAGAGGCGAGGAGCCGGCGCTAATGTCCACCTTGACGTCGTTTTCGTACTTTAACTTTTCAGGACTTTCTATAGCTGCAAATCCTGCAAAGAACTGGCTGGCTGCGTTGATGTCGGTACTTAAGAATGACGGTTCCTGCATGGCGAGATAGTCGTCGACTCGTTCAGAGAGCGCAATCAACTCATCGTCCTCGTTTGCTTGATCTAAGATGTGAGATTCGTTGTTGTCGAGGACTAGATGAAGGGGGACAGGAAGGGGTGAAGTCGAGTCCGAGTCGCTACTTTGACCAGCGTCACTCCGTTCGTCAGGAACAGATGGGCCACTTGCCGAACGTGAAGCCTCAGACTGTTGCATTGAGCTGGCAGGAAGTTGAGGGAACGGGGCACTACAGGTAGAAAAATCGCGTTGGCGATTCATAGCTGACTGAGGGCCTTGGCCAGGCTCGCCTTGCTCCTTCTCGAGGTGTTGTTTGGCCTCATATTCCCTGATATTCTTTTCCTTCTTCTCACGAGCCCGTCGGTTTTGAAACCAGTTCTGTTGTCCAATTGTAAGCACAATGTAGCATGTTTAAGAATGTGTTCTGAAACAGAAAAGGACAGCAAGACGACGCACATTGATCCGAGCATTGTCTACCCTCATTGATTCAGCCAGAGCCTTCTTCGTGCTGCTACTCGGTTTATGATTCTTTTGGAACTCTGATTCCAATACTTCTACCTCCTCTTTTGAAAGTCGTGGTTTCGATTCGGTAGATCTCGACATTTGCTGGTGTTGAACGAGGCGGTTGTGTTGGGCTTGATAGGCTTCTAGGGAGTCGGCAAGAACGCCGGCGGAATAGTTGGAGAAGTGCGAATAGTTGGAGAACTGGTCCGATGCGTCCGAGTACCCCCAAGAGGGCCATTGAGATTGGCTGAACGGCCCCATCGTGTATGTTGTGTTTGGCTTATATAAGTGGCATGTGCAAGATATATAAGTATTAAGATGGTCTCCAGGATGAGGCGGGCAGTGAGTTGAGTAGAAGGAAGATAACGCCGCCTTATAGGCTCTTGCCTTGTGTATCCAGAAAAGAAGAATGGAGAGGAGGAGAAGGACAGATTTGGCACTAGGCTTCAAGATATATATTTGTCACCAAAGTCGAGAAGAGAATAGAGTCAACGTCGTCTCCGCGAATAAGGTAATGGGATAGGCTCAAGGGGGAGCGGGCGAGGATAGAATGACAGGAAGACTATCGAAAAGGGTGCAGACGCATGAGACACAAATCAGAGCCGGATCTATGATTCCTCTTTGGTTGACGATGTTATATCAAGGGAGATGGAAGGCTCTTGGAGAGGAAAGGTGAGCACCAAGGGATCAGATCAGGCCTTTTGACGGAGGGGGCATGGAGGGTAGATGAGGAGTCAGGACGAGCGGCCAGGCGAGTCTGTATATAGCGTCTTGTAGCAAGGCTATTCTGGCCCAGTGCCGGGCCCTTTGCCATCGTGGACAAGGACGTGGCGCTATAGGAGGAGCGTTGAGAGGTGGAAAGCAGCAGTCGGCCGGGGTGAAAGGACCATGAGGCAGGCGACTGGAGCTCCGTCTACCCCTGCAGGCGGTTACGGGTTACGGTAGGTAGACGGAACAGCCTCAACCCTGAGACATGGCACCAGAGCCCAGAGACTGGAGAGAGAGAAGCCCAGGTTGCCCCAGGTGCCATCAGATGCCACCAGATGGAGCTGTGGCGGCCCTCCGGAGCCTTCGAGGCATTGTGCGCACAGGCTGGGCCCGAGGAGCCAGTCAGGTTGGCATGTCTGCTTCGGCTGGTCCAGAAGCTGCCGCAAGAGCTGTGCTCCGCAGAATTACGCCGGGAGGGGCTCCAACAGGTCGGAGTTTGCCCAGACAGGGGGGGGTGTCGTGCGTGGCCACTGGTGAGCATGTACATGTAACATACCTACATACTCTGGACTCCGTAGAGAGACTCGAGAGTCGAAGATTTTGAGGTTGAACTGGGGCAAGCGGGCTACTGTACCGGGGTCCGGGAGCCCAGAGACGTGAACCCGATGTGGGGGGGGGGGGGCCAATGGGCGAATTCAGGGCTCTGGAGCAGAACACCGGTATGTATCTACGGAATACATAGCTATGTAGGTACATATATGCGAGTACATATGTACACACCACACACATGCACGACGAAGTGATCACATACACACATACTCCGTAGGTACCTATCTATGTACTGCCTACTCCGAAAGGCCCGCCCGTACCCGTGGCTCTCGAGTCTCGCCCTGAACCCGTCGCCCTTCAATATTCCTTCCTTCCTTCCTTTCATCGTCCGCCTCCTCTTGCTGCTGCAGACCCGCGAGCTCGTCATTGGGGCTTCATATCACCGGCCCTGTTGAGACAACTCATCTCACCAGGCCGGCGGACGAGGCAAACAGGGCAGAATCTCACACACGTCGTCGAAGCCTCCTGGACCCCGCCACTTGTCCGGTCCGGTCCTGGGGTGTGAACAGTGTGCAGGACTGAAGTTTGAACAGAACGCATGGGTTATTAGCGGCATGGGTGGGTAGCGGCAGCATGAGCGGGTGGAAATATGGGGCAAGTGGACAAGTAAGTGGTCGGCGGTGCCCAGTTGCCGCGGTGGCGGCGTCACGTCTTGACCAGTGAGATGCCACCCCTGCCAAGAACTCCCCTCCTCATCAAGGACTCAGGAGGGGCCAGCCGAGCGCCAGCCGAGCGCCAGCCGAGGAACAGCTTCTCGCCTCTCCTGGCAAAACGGTGGAACCGGGCGCCGGCCTTGAACAACCTTGACAACGGGTCGGGAAGTTGATGAGTCGAGCATCACTATCCCGGTATCCCCCCTCAGACGCTACCTAACAAGCGCCCCGTGGCGGCGATGGCAAGGGAGATCGCATGGCTACGATGCGGCGCTGACGCGATGACCTGCAAACAGTGCATATCATGTTCTCAGTTTCTCAAGGTCCGAGAGCGTGCAGACGCGCCACCTTTTACAGCGAGCCGGCCTGTCCTGACCTGGCCTGGCCGCGCAAGCGACGCGCGTTGACTCTCTTTGCACCACGCATTGGACCACTGTCATGGTTGCCCCGTGGTGTTGACGCCGGGGGATGGCAGTGTCACCAGCTGCTTCATGGCTGGCTGACTTATACGGCGTACAGGCTCGTCTTCAGAAGTAGGTACCTAGCTTCATCCGAACCTCGAGCCAATGGACGGATCAGGGTCGAGGCACATCTGTGGAAGGTACAAGGTGGTGTGAAAGCAAGAACGCAACGGTGGAAAACAACGGCTTTCTGGCCCCGTACACTTACGAAACCCCTTGATGTCCACAAAGCCGTGCCGACAAATTCGCATGCAGAGTGTCCAAGGCACGATGGCCCTTTGTGTCTGATACCACAGCGGGCCGTGACTGACCAAGCTTCTCACCTAAACATCTAGGGTTAGTGTTACGCACTAGGCGCTGAAGCCCCCGGCTTGGCCACGGGACGCAATGCGCTTTCTGGAGCGTCGAGGTTGGAATCGGCACTGCTGCCCACTTACAAGACAAGACGCCCATCGCGAATGGAGGCGAAAATGGAGCACTGCTGTCCAGTGCCGAGGAAACGTGCTGGATGCGACGGAGACGACCGTGCCGCCTCGTTGGCTTTGTGTCACTGCAGGTGCGCGTGAACGGCGGATCAAACAAGGTCAGCCAGCTTCGTTCTTCTTATCTGCCTGCCTCCTCGGGACGATGTCGGTTGCTCTTCTCCTCCGGTGCCCAGAGCGTAAAGAGTCAAGGACTCAAGATACACCTTTTCGCTCATGCACAGATACACCAAGTATACGCCGGAAGCACAGTGAAATGATAGGTTTCTACATTCGGAGGATTCATACACGATACTTCCTGCTGTCCTGTTTACCGATATGATGACTTTTGAACGACTTCCTGTCCGTTTCCATGGCAATGTGCTTCCCGACGAGTTCAGGGCTGGCTGCTAGCGTGTTGTTGTTGTTGTCGGCTTCGCCGTAATGGGAGCCTCCAGAAAGGTGAAACCCATGATGAGCCGTCCTGTTTTGTTTTGATTTGCCTTGCTCAGATCAATTTGTGTACGTCGATCTTTTTTGGCTACTTCTTTATCAGTAGAAGGAAACACAAAACTTGCTTTGCACCCAGTTCAGGCGCCCGGAGGTGAGGCTGCGGGCTAGCTTCGACGTATATGTCCATTCTGGCGCAGTTACGTCCAGCATGCCGCCTTTGTCTCGTCGCTCGTGCTATTTTCGAGTCTGTCGTGTCTCGCTCTGACTACCCAGCATCGCTAAATCGCTGATGCGTCTGGCAGGCCTCATTGTCCTTCTTCCCACACTGTGCGAATGGCATGCTCAGTTGGCGAGACTCAAGTCCCCTGCCAAGTTCGTGCTGTGATAATGGCGCGTACTCTTTGCCACCGTATTCTACGGCCTCCCAAGCACAAATCGTCGTCGATATAAAAAAGTCTGGAACCATGGGCGTCGGCTTGCTCGAATCGAGATAGCTTGACGTGGTGGATCGAACGCCCCGTGAGCTCTCCTTTATCTAGGATGCCGCTAAACTGCGCCCGCGCCTCTCATCAACTGACCCATCTGACTCTGCGTTCTTTTGGCCTGCGCCCTGTGTGCACTGTGGATGTCCCTTGGCCCCGTCTTAGTTACGGCAAGGCTAAGGTACCTTGCACTCCTGACTCCTGAGTGCATCATGGGAGAAATCTGTCTGAAGATTTCCTTCTCCACAAACCCTGATAGGTAGATGTCGGTAAATGCACGCGTATGCACAACCTCGGAAAGATCCCCTGGCTCAATCATGATCAGCCGGACGTCCACTGCAGACGCGACTGGGACATCGGTGATACTGCGACTCGGCCCGTTTCGCGAAGATCCGCACCTCCCAGGGCCACAGCTCCTTCTTGTGGTCGACTCTGTCGAAACGTAAATGGTCAGACCTACATAGGCGCCTAGGCAGTGGTGAGGACGGATGCGTACTAGGCCGTTCGAGTAGGCAAAACAAGTTGAACGACAGGAGGCACTGGCGACGAGCAGCGGCTCCATCCCTCCATCCATGACGGTAACGATGACAAATGTTCAGACGCACTGCAAGCCTAGCTAGGAAGGAACCAGCCCAAGCAGGTACATACAAGGCCAGGCATCGGATACAGAGTGTGTGTATGTACATGGTGGATAGAATCCGCCCCATGGCTACCTAGAAAGGAAGCAAGTAAGCTGGGTATAGTAGGTACATGTTAGTCAACCAGTCCACCGCCCTCAGGAACGCTCTTGGTCCGAGCAATGGGCGAGTGATCTGATGCGATCGCCAATCTGGCATACGGAGGGACACAAGAAAAGAAACGAAGAATGAAGGCCGAAGAAAAAAGCCAGAAAGAAGGGGGCAAAAAAGAGCCTAGCTCGGTGGCCCCTGTCGGTTGCAAGCGCAACGTTGTTTGGGCTTTGGTCTGTGCCGACGGCTACCGGAACCAGCCATGAATCCCAAACCGACGCAAACAGCGGCATCGGTTACGATGGCACCTCAGTGGCTGACACCCGTGACCTTACTCTCCATCGGGTATTGTACACATGATTCTGGGGAAAACTTGCTGCGGGGTCTCCCCTCTGATGAGGCAGTAGTGTCACTGTCACCCCAGATCCCCCCGACCAAGCTGCTGCAGAATGCGTGCGAGTCACTTCAAGATGAGATGGACCACGGACAACACAAGACGACTACAGATCTCGGCTCCAAGTATTCAGTTCTCCAGAATTACTCTGCCTCCGCTTCCGCAGCTCTGAAACCCTACGTGGAGAATGCTCCCAGCGCTGCCGACTACCTACCTATACCAAGTCGACTGTCGGAAACTCAATTTCGCCATGATTGGCCTCTCTTGCCGTCGAGACAGAGAGGAACCGCAGGAACGATAAACAGAGCCTTGCGAGACATCGTGGATGGATACTTGCATAATTTCGTCATGCTGGGAAAGATTAGACTCATTTTTGCCGCCGATGAATGCTGGGCATGAGCATTGTCCCATTCGATGGTAGTAGGTACATAGGTTAGGTACGCGATGATTTACCTGCAGCGGGGAAGACAAAGAGTCCTACCCAATGTACCTACAGTTCGTTGTCTCGGCGCACTATGCGCGAGACTGGAAAAGCTCACCAACTTCAACCATAGTAGAGCGGGACACCTCGAGTATGCGAACAAGAAAAGTAAATACTCAGCATGTCGATGCATGTCTGCCACAATCTTGATACAAGGCTGCGTCGAACAAGAAGCGGTTGAAACATGGATTGCGCGTAGCCAGTCTCCAGAATCCAAGAAAAGAAAAAAGACAGGAGAAACAGGAAAAAGAAAAAAAAAGAAGGAACACGCATAGGGCTGACTGCGGAGTGAGTGTCACCCACGTACATGGTACATATACCCAACGACCATGATTCTCCGTCTCAGCAGCTACATAGCATAGCACCATGTGAAACTTGTGGAGGTTATACCGACGTCGATCAATCCAGCAGTCTGGGATATGGATACTGCCTCTCCAATTTGATATGTATGTAGCTACTCCGTAAACAAGTCACAAAGGTCTGCGACTCTGGAGTCTGCATCTCGCTGTCTCAGATATCTGCCTCGATCGTGTCACAGGCCCCTACAAATGATGCCATCTTGCAACAACCAACGACCGACATTGTGATGCATACACTTGGTCAGCCATCATTATCTTCATACTTCTTCGATCTGCTGCACTACATGACCTGCGCTGCAAGACGCGTGCTCTGCGTCGTTTTATGGTATGGCACGCTTTGATAACAGTGGTGTTCAAAGCTTATTGCAAGCGACCAATGACGATCGTCATGAATCATGCGGCTATATTATGTCTCGCTCTGCCATCAGTGCCTTAAGCTCTTTCTGTCTCTCGGCTAAGATGATACAGAAACACAAATGCACCGTAATATGTATGTATGTACTCCGTACTGTGGATCGTGAAGGAACCGCCCGCGGAAAACGAAGGGGGGGCGCAGCAGCGCCAAACAAAACAAAAAAAAAAGCTTATTTTTCTTTGCAGAGCGCCTCTCTCTGCACATGTCTGGATTAGCTGAATTCGTGGCACGGCACTTCTTCCCGATCTTTGCTGGGCGTGGAACGAGTCGTAGATGCGCGGTCTCATGAGAATCTAGCCAAAGGCGCGGGGTGCGGCACGACAAAGTGGGTCAGAGGGAGATGGGCGCCCGTGCAACCAGGGTTCAGGTCTTAGCTCTCAGCCTTTTTTCGCTCTCTCGCTCTCTCGCTCTCTCGCTCTCTCGCTCTCTCTCGCTTCTTCCTCTCATGTTGGCCGCCAAATGTTTGCGCAGCACTCGCCGGTGCTCGTGTTCTGGAAGCCAGGTTCAACGAAGCAAAGGCGTCTGGACATCTTCGCGGTCCCGGGTGCTTGGAACGTGGCTCGACCCCAACGGTCGTCCCTCTCGTCCACAGCGTCACACCCCGTCGCCCCCTCGTCTCCATCGCACAAACCTCCATCGCCACGCCATTTGCACACACACACACACACACACACCCCTCCCCTCCCATCCCACTCATCATCGGTCGCGCGACCTGGAATAACGTCGGGGGAAGCCGGTCAAGATCCCAGTGTGGGCTTGTCCGGTTGTTTCGGCCATCAAGTGTCTGACTGTGGCAAGGAGAGCGAGGAGCTCACAGGATTGCCAAGCTTTGTCAGCTTGTCAGCGCAGTGCAACCATTCACGGAGGGTGCGACGCCGTGACTGGGGGGCGATGAGTTTCCTAGGGATGGCCTATCCTTGGTTGGGAGCCAGAGGTGCCGAGCAATGGTGGCCGCCGCCATGAAGCTGTGCCGTCGTGGAGCAATGGCAGGTCCACCGTTCATTGGAAGCATGATTTGATCAAAACGGCAGCGACAGGGCCGAAAGCAGCTAGGCCAACGTAACAAACGCGGACGATCTCCAGACCTACGGAGTACATACCAACTTGAACCGAAAAGAAGAAGCTGGGGACTACGTACCTATCCGTCGGACTAATGACTCCGTATGTACTCCGTACAACGGCGAGATTTCATGGGATGTTATTTTCATGATGGCTAGCGAGCTACCTACTACATTATACATACATATATGTATGTACCTAGGCAGGTTACTACGATGGCGGAGCATGGGCCCTGTGTATTAGGCTATTAGCCCGATGTCGTTATAGGTCACCGTCCACCCGTTCCGTTTCGAGCTCCGAAGCAAGGCGAAACTTGTCTAACCACATCCACTTGCTGATTTCACTAGCAATGTGTGCTGGCTTGAATCTTGAAAGACTTCGTCGACACGCTCGATTTGATCCGCATGATCATCTAGGCTTCGGTTGAAGACCGAACAAGAAGAGCCCCTGGATCTACACAACGTACGTATACGTAGACTCGACAACCTCGGTAGGGAAGCAAGCAGCATTCTGCGGCTGCAAGGGGTTATCTACATGAGGCCATGATGATGGAATGGACAAAGCCCGGGACATTGTGTGTTGAATTGATCCACCGTTCGGCCGCAGTCTATGGAAGGCATGTGCACGTTGTGCGTGAAATGCTGCTTCCCGAGTACAGAAAGTTTCGTTCCATCCAAAGTTAAAAACTTGTTGTCTCTCATAGCAGCTGTGATGGGAGTCGTTCTATTCTTGCCTTTCCTCTTTCCCCTTAGTTCTTTGGTCGCAAGTGACTTGGAGATAAGCTACAACTCTGCTTGGATGCAACGCACCCTGAGCACCCTCACTCCATGGTTGTCTGAGATTTCGACGGCCAGCACTAAAGCATGGGAACTACGGCAAAGTATGGTCAGACCACCCACTATGTACCTACCTACATACGTACAGCCCAGGATCGAACCGGCTAGTATCGCATCAGCCTAGTCTCGCCTGAGAGTCTCGATCACCTGCCAACCTGGATGACCGAGGAAGGCTACGGAGCACGCCCTCTTGACCTACATCCAATCAGGCTGGGCTGTTGAAAGGAAGCGGCAAGCATCTGCGAGCTAGCTCCGGGCAGCCACGTGTGGATGACCACTACATAGCTCTGAACAGGGGAGAGCTTGTCTGGGATGCCCTGGGCGCCTTTCGCCGTCTTGGCCGTCTTGGCCATCGTCATGTCTGTCCCATCGTGTCTGTTCTGTCCTGTCTGTCTTGGCTGTCTGGGCGATGATCAGACTTGGGCATTTATCATCATGACCAAGGCGTCATGATGCAAGCCAAAAAAATCAGCCCACCCGGGACACCGACAACCGAGCATCAGCCGCGGTGAACAATCAGGTGAAAGAAAGAGGCTGGCTGACATGAGGCTGAAAAGGTCCGCAACTTTGCATTTGCTCAGGCGTGACAAACTAGACCAGTCACATAACGAGATGTAGACGTCTCGAAGAAAACGGGCACGGGGCACGGAAGTAAGTTCAGGGCTTTGTCGTCTGGCTATGTTCTCGTCTGTCACATTGTACTTCAAGTGCATGTGTGCCCATCTTCCTTGTTGGTCTTGAGCATCTACATAGGTAGGCAAGTTGACAGACTACAGTCGACGGCTCACGATAGCAAGCGCCTCTTACCTGAACTCAAGCTGCACACCGGAAAAAGGGATTTCGGGGCGGTATGGATCCCGCTCGGGGTTTCCGACAAACATCGGCTTCCGTTTTCTACATGGCCGCCGACGGCCGTAGGCTCACTCAACAATGCGTGTGCTGTAGAGTTTACTCCGTGGCATACTGCAGAGGGCACTCTACTCTGTTCGTGGCGTGTCTTTCCATTTCCTTTGGAGAGAATAGCATTGCTTCAAACCCGAAACAAAAAAGTGTCGGGTAATGGTCACGGCGATAGGCAGACAATCACATAACTGCCAAGACCGACCTTCCTCCTGCAGCCATAGGACCTGCTCGTTCCTGCGCGTCTGATTCGTTCATTGACAATGTGAGAGAAAAAGGGATTTGTGGACAGTGTGATAGATCATCTTTATGGACCAGGCGAGACGTGGCGCATCTTCTCTCAGAGCACTCGGTGCTGGTCTGCGGATATTTTAACAGGTACAGCCTCGAAGAGAGAGGTTCGCATCGACAGAAGCATTAGACGCCGGATGAAGATCTGCAAAACCCCATTCGTGTCACCATTCGGCCTTGGAAGCAACGCCCCGGAGGCCCATCGCAGAGTGACACAAACGACGTCACGAGATCGAATGAGATCTTGTCCCGCGTTTCGTACCAGACAATGGGGATTGGAAGCTATTCCCGTACGACAAGGTAAATGACTCTCAACGGACGTGTATACGTTTACGGATGGGCCACTTTCGACTTGTGAGAAGGCGACGATGAAAGTGGAAAGGTAGGTACACCCGGTCGTCGCCATGCATGCCTTGAACGAGGGCATGGTCCCTGCCTGCATGGATCGCGATATGCTCAAACCAGCCGTCGCAACGGTTTCCACCGGCAGCGTCGCTTCTCGTGTCTTTTTTTTTTTTTTTTTTTTTTTTTTAAATTCGCTTTACATCTGTG
>SRPQ01000232.1:0-30703 GCA_018360075.1 Claviceps cyperi
GGGGGGGGGGGGGTGCATTTCAGCGTATACATTTGGTCTCATTTGTACTCAATTCAATGAATCTTCGCTGCGAACGACTTGTTGGAGTTTGTGGAATTCCTTCCGGAAGACCAGCACGAGTTTGGGCGGCATTGGCGTGGAGGGCGAGCGTGACGTGACGTGATTGTCCTGGAAGTGCATGCATGTTGAAAAGGAGTGAGTGGGTGCAATCAGAATAAGTCCATACATTCCTTAGGTATCGCTTGAGATGTTTCCATTTATTTCGTCTTCTTATTATTTGGCTATGCGACAAATACGTCTTCGTTACATGTCCTGATTTTTATCTGATTCTCATTCTCAAATCACACCATCCATACCTATTGCGTGGTTGGTAGCGGTGCACAGGGTCAGAGTCTAGTTCAATTCACGTTTACCATTGCACTGCAGATTAGAATAGATGTTTAGATTGCGCGCAAAACCGTGCTTCAATTCGGCCATGCCCAAGTTGCACGTCCCGGTTGCCCTTTCCTACCCCCTCCCACGCACGTTCTGCACACACATGGATCAATCAATCTACTCGCAAGACAGCGCCAGCCAGACAGCAGGCAGACCATCATCACTCACCAACTCGTCGCATCAACTTGCCCCTTTGTAGACGCCGCCATAGTCGGATCCCCCCACGATGGTCCCGAAGCACCATCGTGCCACCCACCCGGCATGACGTTGTTCGTCCTGTCCGACGGTCCGTCCTGCTTCTCGGCCTGACCATCCGTGCTCCATGGCGCTTCGTTTGCACTGCTTGCATGTCCAGCGTACGGACTGCCCCTCATTCCCTGGTCAAAAGTCGATGCATTCTGATCTCCACGGTAAGCAGACCACGTCTTGTGCCGATTCTGATCCGCAGTGGCGTCCTTGTTCCATCTCGCCTCTGCGTCTCCGGTTCCCTGCCCCTGGTCCTTTGCGCTCAAACTGCTCGCTAATTGATCATCTCTTTGCTTCTGCAGTCGTTTTACCTCCTCTGCATGGAACATGCGGGGCTGTTTTGTCTTTTTGTCGTTTTTCATCTGGGAGGACAGAGGGCTGTTGCCGCTTGATCCACCCGGATGACTGTTCCCCAAGTTGGAAAAGGCGGACCGTCTTTGGGGATAGTATGGGTTCGTATTCTCTTTGGGGGCTGGCGGAAAGACGTTGTTGCCGCCTGCCAGATCTCCTCCGTCTTTGCCCAATAACGAGGCGAGCCTGCTGAATGCGCCTCTGTTCGACTTGAATGGGGGGGGGTTGGGGTCTGCAGCCGGCTGAAGAGGTTCAGTGGGCTGTGGGACGTAGGCGCCTGGGTATCCTGCGACTGTGTAGCCTTGCGGGGGCGCATGGTAGAAGTTCCAGGAGGGTATCTGATCACCCTGCGTGATGGGGACTTGCCCGCCGTGATCGAGGCCGAGACCTTGTCCGTACGCGTAGAAGTAGGGATTCTGGGCAGGGTGAGGCATGCCCATCGGCATCGAATGGTGAGAACGGTCTTGCATCGCATACAGAGGCTGCCCGTGATGACCGTACATGGGTGCATGGTAAGTTCTGGCAAATTTGTTTTCACAATCGTATTGTGCATTTGGCGGAAGGCCCCCAGGCGTTCCGAAGGGGTTCGGTTGATAAGCGAAAGGGAATCCAGGGGGCCAGTTGCCGGGCTTCCTGTCGCCGTCGGTGGTGGCCTTTTGTGCATCGGCCGGTTCATCTGGGGCAGTTTCCGTCTTATCTTTCTCATCGGCAGGTTTGTCAGGGGCCTGCGTGGGCTCTTTTTCACCTTGCTTCGCATCGCTCGGCGGTTTTGCCTCAGCCGCTTCCGACTTTTTCTCTTCAGCCTCTGTCTCTGTCGGGGCGGCGGCCTTTTTGCTCTTCTTGTCCTTGCTCTGCTTCTCTGGCGCAGGCTCGTCGCTCACGGCGCTTGACTCATCTCCAGTGTCTGTGGCAGCCTCCGCGTCCGTGGTAGATTCGGTGTCCGCGGTAGATTCTGCATCCGTAGTAGGTTCCGTGTCTGTGGCTGAGCTTTCCACGTCGTTTCCTTTCTTCTTGTCCTTATTACCCTTGTTGTTTTTGTCAGGCTTGCTGACCTTTTTGGGCTCATCTGTGTCCGAACTAGATGCTTGTCGCTGTTTACTGCGCTTCTTTACCAGTATCTTCTTCTTGATTCCCTGCTTGTGCTTCTGTTTCTTTTTATGTATTTGGCAGTGACAGAGATAGACTCTACATGGACAAACTGACTCTTGCTCGGAGCCTTCTCCGCTGTCGGAGGCTTTGCTGGAGTCGCTCGACTCAGCAGAAGAAGCTTGTGTTTCTGAGCTCTCTTTCGTACCATCTTGCTCAGGTGACGGTGCGTGTGAAGTGGTTTTCTTCATAGCCGACTTTTTGGGCCCATCATCGAAGCGGACCTTTTTCACGTAAGTTTCAATCGCGGGGTCGGTTCTTGACCTGCAAGATCGGGAACACGACACTTTGACTGTGTCTTCCTCCGTTTCGTTGTCGGTCGTCACCTCGACTTTCAACACCCTCTGGCGTCTGGGAGGCTTGGGCTTAGAATTTTTCGAAATGGGCCCGAGAGCACTGGAGATGGTGGCCCCTACCACCCATTCGCAGAAGCGGATGCTTCCAGAGTCCTTTCTTCGTGCCATTGTTCTTTGTCTTGCGTATTGTTATTCCCGCTAAATTCGGTCTTGTTGACGTTGAGATCCTGGTATTATGAGCAGACACATCAGAAGGAAGTGATTTCAGCGATCACCCACAATTTAAGAACAAAGAGCGATTTCATCATGCGTCTGTGAAAAATTGAGTTTTTTGTCAATCGTGCTGCAGCTGTGAATTCCGGCCAGCTGGAAAAGGCTGGAAGCTGTGAAGCTGTGAATCTGTGAGCCATAACAGTGCCGGACAGCTGGCGGCGCTGTACTGTTGAGACAACGTCAAAGAAACGTGAGACGATGCAGTCTTTCGCAATGGTGGCTAGTGGACAAGATGTCCCACGTTCAAGGATTCCCATTCCCAAAATCTCATGCATTTTAATCACGGCCTGAACGCAAGCTCGGAACGGGTGCCACCAAATACGCCTCTAGCTGCACCTGACCTCCAACATAATTTGACAGCTTTGCGGCCTCATCGTAGCCACGTTACGTGGAAAGATGGAACATCGCCTTCAGGTTGTCTGTGTCATTCGTCACGACGACATCGATATAGTCTCCCTGCGAGAAATCCCGCTTGAGCGCTCAACTCGACTGCTGTTGTCTCTTGATTTTATATCGTTTGAGATTCCGCCTTGACTTTTCCACGAACTCGGTCTGCAGTCACCCACACCTCGAACAAATAGTTCGAAGCACCAATGTTCAGCCGAATTTGCTGGCGAAGATCATCATCATCATGCGTTGGTCTCTCAACGAGCTACTCCGTCACCTGTGACAAAGGCATCGGGAAACCGCAAGTAACGGAGCGAGTGTAAATAGTCTGGGCGCTGAGAAACTGTGTATTGCATCTCCATGTCGTGTACTAGCTACCTACACAAGAGCCTTCGAGTCACAACATGTTGTTTTTTCGAGCTCGAGACAAGAAGGTCGAATCTCGCTGCGTGTCCGGACGAGATCACTAATGTGCCAAGTGAAGACGCCGAACAGGACTTCTACCGTCATCCGAATGTGCAGGGCAAAGGAGGGGACGACAGACAGCAAATGAAGAAAAACTTTGATCTGTACAGCCTCAGCGACATTGGTCGAGCTGGCGCATCGGATGATCGTAGACAAGGTAGTCGGAATCGGCAAAAGGCACGGGCGTAACAAGCCGAAGACGACATTGCGAGATATCCGAGACAGATCCTCGATGTGGACGCTATAGGGACCATTGGCGCCCACATAGGTGAGAAGAGGTATGAGGAGGCCACTGTGGCCTGTCTCGCCTCGCTCGAGATACAGACAGGCTGGTGAAGGCTCGACGACGGACGAGGTCGCTGAGCAGTTGTCGGTGAGGTTCTACGACGATGTTGTGAAAAGCATCGGTAGTATCACGGTCTAGCCAAGAGGGAGAGTGCTCGGGCTTCGGATGGGAAACTGCCAAGAAGAAGTTTGGACGATGCACGATAATGCCGGAGTGCCGAGATCCGGGCAAGACCCACATGTGCTTACGTCGCGTGGTGGCTGGGATTCGGGTAGACAATTTCAAGCCAGTGAGATGTCCTGCCTTTCGAAAGTGCCCCCACTTGTACCAAAGACCTGGCTATCGGCCGGCCAATTGACGTCACAGCTGCCATCTCACCGTCGTTCGGGCTGAGGATTGAGGATGCAGAATTGCCGACGCGGCCACGTACACCGCTGATTACGAATTTGCAGCGGTTCTATCTTCTAGTTAAGAAGTATCTACCTTCGAGCTGCGCCATCGCAAGCTGACAGTATATAATAGTAATACATAGGAATACAATCCATCGCGCCCACTTGTCTCCTCAAATCCGTCCGCCCAGAGTTTACCAGCATTCTACTTATACTTCTTTTTCCTGCTTCATCACTCGTTGCCATTTCATACTCTATCTACACACACACACACAGATATGCCTGCCAGTGAGCGACAGATGATCCGCAAGCCCGCACCAGTCGCAGCCGTGTTGCCTGAATCTCGGGTCAGCGCTGAGCAGCCTGTACGCCTTCCCTTTCTTGTTATGCGCTCCCGTCCCTGTGAGGCTCACAGGGTCCCATGAGCCTGGATGCTGCTACAACGGGAACCCTGCCATACCCAGAATCGCGTCTCTTTTCTAACAATTGGGCTTTGCAGCGCCCTCTTGAGCCAATGTCGGTTGACTCGATGCATTTGCGAGGAGGTGGCGAAGGCGAGGTACGTGCCTGACCGATGTGACCCTTGGAGCTCGGCTTCGTGTCAGACAGTGGCTGTTCTGGAATTCGCGCTTTTTTTTTTGCAGTTTTCTCGTGGCTTCAATGTGTGCATTTGTACTGACGCTTGGTTTACAACTTACCTGTTAGGCCATCTGCTGCGGTGTTTGCGCCGGCCTCTGCTGCTTCGAGTGCTGCGAATGCTGCTGTTAGCTCCGTGACTTGTTGTCCTTTAAGCGAAAGAAATTGTCGACGGGTGTGACCAGGTATCAATGTAGCGATACGTCTTGGGTGCTTGAAGAATGATGATCATGGCAGGGCGTTCTGATAGAAATTTCATCTTTTTCTTCATTTTTTTCTACGCAGTATGTTTTTATTGGCTCTAGACTTGTTCATCGTTGTCAAATCGTTGTCAAACATCACAAAACGTGGCGCATTTAGTTGGCTGTTTGTCTTGGGGAAAAATACGTGTTGGTGTACTAAAGAGGCGTTGGCGACTGGCGAGCGGCCCAGGCCGGGGCGAATATTGATGCTACATGCGGATGGTGCATCAGACGCCGCAAATTACAATCGGGACTACCATAATGGCATAGCCTTGATCACTGCCTATGGTCGTGTCGCATGATGCAAGCCGTATGAGGAAACTTTGTCGTTTTGTCCTTGGTGGCAAATTTCCCGAGATATTTTTCGCGATTGACCCAATGAACAACTTAATTCAAGACACGAACGGCTATGTTAGGAGTTTCACAAACTGCTTCAAACGGCTTGTCGGTAAATGGAGCAGCCAAAGCAGGATCACATCAAGTACATTGCAGAGGCTGAGTTTTGATTGGTATGAACTTATTCCGTTGTATTTTCACGAATCTTTCCTCCAAAAGCATTTGTCACTATCACGGCTGGTATAAAACATACATCCCTCATAGGAAAGTTCGTCATATGAATAACAAATTCCAAGCGATAGAATGATAAAATCCTAGCCCGGGTCTCGAGTCCGGTTTGGATCCATGGACCACCTATCACAAATGCTCTGAAATCCTGCCAGATCTCAAGTATAGACATCGCTGGGATTGCCCTCAGTTTGACGACCGACTTGGTCGGCATACTGCCCTACATAGTTCCCTGGTGGGCTGTATCTGCAGACGACGTAATAGCCAAGAGCCTTGCCGGCACCGCCACTTGTACTGCAATAGGTCCAAGCACAGCCAACGATTTTCGTGTTTTTCCAGACCACTTGGGTAAAATGGCCAGTGGCTTCAGAAAACATCGGCTGGTCGAAATTGTACAGCGTCCGCTCACTACCCCACATGTTGACAAACTCGCCCCAGTACTTGAAGCTGGTCCTGTAGACAAGATTTTCACCCGCGCTCTACTCATTTCATTAGATTTGTCGCAAATAAAATCTCTGCATGTTTTCAACTTACATCGTGAGAAAAGTTGCATGTGTTTGCCCAGGTTTGAGACGACTGGGCAAGCGCAGCGTCCCATGTCAACGGATTTGCGCTGTGTTGACTGCGAAAATAGTTGTGTGAGGCCAGCATCTCGGTTTGGAAATTATTGGTCGCTCGGGGAGTTGGCGAAGCACTGGCTATGGCCAATAATGTGGCGACTGTTGAGAAGATAGAGAATCTCATGATGTCGTATATAAGGGTTGTTAGTTGATGAAACGTAGATGATGATAAAAGAATTATATAATAGATGCCTGTAGTCTGTGGTAACTAATTCTGGTTTGAGTATTGATAAATTGTCACGATTTCAGGGCAAACGTCTTCCCTTTTATATTGAAGCACCTCATTCCAGTTTTCTACTGAGTTCCGAGACGGGGAATACAATGATGGGCATTATTCTCCGCCACCGGTGCCGAAATATGGCTACATCTTCAGGAACGCGGTTCATCCAATAATTGAAGCCTAAAGAATGGAAAACTTTCCAATATATTTCAGCTAACGCTCTAAGTGTGACGGAGACAACAGCTTCTGTGTTTCCTATGCAGCATCAGCAGCTGGAACAAAGTTACTAGTTGGAGCCGACGAGATTTAGTGGCCGGTGGGTGGATGTGCGGCCGCCGGCGTGCCGGCGTGCCGGGAAAAATGAAAAGGTGGTTTGAGGTCCGAAAATGATCGCAAGAGATCTATTCCGTAGTAGAGATTCTACGGCGTGCAAACACTATTCACTACATGATGTAGTACATATCATATATCGGGGTCATGCCGTCATGGGTCAAAGCTTTTTGCGCAGCCAAGGTAGCAGGTACGTGAAACCCCTTTTTTTGAACCGACTTTTGCAATGTTGCCACTCTTCGATGACTCGCATATGGGGGTTGATAATCTATTCGTCAAGACCACATACGGCTTTGCTGTGCAGTGTGCACTTCTATGTAGACGAAAACTTGTGCCGCCATCCGTTCGATCTGCGGGGTGAATGACGAGTCGTATCAGTCGGGAGTCCGGGACTTGCGACGATAGAAACTTCGAAGTGATCAGACTTGATATCCGTGCGCGTTGCCAATACCCCAGACGCCGTTGGGCCTAGTGTCGGATACATACCTACCTATGTCATCGATATACTCCAAAACAATGTGGCCACCTGCTCTATGATGGAAGTTCAACATGTGCGGAAGGCTGAAGCTACGCATCTAAGGGAAGGGTGCTTAGTTAGGTAGCTAGTATATGGCCAAATGTCCAAGGCTTTTGAAAAACAATAGTTATCTTTGTTCAAACATCTTCGGCGGCAACGTTAAGAAACGTGGCGCATTCCGTTGGTATGTTGGGTGGGGATACAAGCAATCGAGAGCACGTGGAATGCCGCGATGCGACGGTAGGACCCTTGAGCCCCAAGCATCCCATTGTTTTCCCCATCCAATAACTTTAGCCGTTGTTCCGGTTTGAATCACAAACGATGTCATGTACAATAAAATGCACACTGCCGTCACCCCTAGCCGTCGGACTCAGCTCCTCCGCGTCGCTCCAACCATCGTGGCACCTCCAGTATACTCAATGCTAATGACGGCTTCGAGTGCGCGCATTCACATGCCGCTTGACTGGCTAAACCTAAACCGTACCGACGCCGCCTGAAAGTGCCCGCGACGATACCTGCCAGCGATCCTCGCCATGGCGGCACAAAAACGCAGGTAAAAGCTGGGCAGGATGTTTGTTTTTGCTTTTTTTCGTCACAACTCTCAGATTTTTGTGCCACGGATGCAGAAAGAAGTGTCATGGTCTAGGCTCTGCGCAGTCCTCAGCAATTTCCGTAGGTGTCAATTGTACAGAGTTCAGGGTCTTCCATGGCGCAACGGGATTGGGCACATCAATGATCACCCAGACGCGCGACGCAGACACCCGCGATTGGCTCTAAGCTCTTGGAGCCAGGCCATCACAAGAAGATAGCAATTGGCTTCAACGGTGAGGCTAGAGCCTAGCCCGATGAAATAAACCCAGAGAGAGACAGTTCCACAAGATTTGCCGGCCTTTGTGTTGTCTTGTTTGTGGATGTATTCGGTACTTTGGGCTCTTCAGCTTGGATCAGCTCTAGGGCAGGCGAGCCGTACTCAGATTATCTGCATGTTATCAAAACTAAGAGAAAAGAAGAGGCCATAATCTTAGTATTATAATTGCGCCAGTCACGTTTCAAAGTCGTGATAGAAAGCTGCGTGAGGAAATGAGGATCAATCAATTACAATAGGTGACCGACCACAGGGTAATCAGAAGCATGCACGAAGGGCGTGTACATACATCACAGCCCGAAACAAGCGTCTACCACGTGCGTGTGTTTTTCAAATGTATTATGTTGGAGAGGTTTTTTTTTTTTTTGCATTGCAGCTTATCCGTGCAACTCAATTCATCGTCATTGTATTCGAGATGTATTCGACCAGACCCGGCATAGCATCAATTGTCACCAAGTACACCACGTCTAGATCGGGCATTCGACTCGCCACTGACGCCACAATGCCGCAAACGCGCTTGTTCGACCGTCAAAGCAACAGGGTACAAGTCCCGTTACAGCGCGACTGAACAACACCAACAAGTTACAACAACAACAAAAGCAGCTCACAAAAATACAGACACAAGGCGCAAGTTTCAAGAAGAGACACGAGAAAAACTAGAGGCAGCACTCAAAATGCTCGTCATTGGCCTCACCGGGTCCATCGCCACCGGCAAATCCACCATCTCCTCCCTCCTCCACTCACCACCGCATCAGCTGCCCGTCATCGACGCCGATGTTCTCGCCCGCAAAGTCGTCGAGCCCGGTACAGCAGGCTATGCAGCAATTGTCAAGCACTTTGGACCTACGACACCGGACCTCCTTATCCCGCCTTCAGACTCGATGCCGCTAAACGGTCCTCACGGCAAGGGCCGGCCCCTCAACAGGCCCGCCCTGGGGAAGCGCGTCTTCGGTGACACCCCTGACTTGCGACGCGACAGGGCGGTGCTGAACGGCATTGTACACCCAGCCGTGAGGTGGGAGATGCTCAAGGCGCTCGTGGGGTGCTACCTGCGCGGGTGCTGGGCCGTGGTAGTCGATGTGCCGCTACTGTTTGAGAGCAAACTCGATCGCTTCTGCGGCACGACGCTCGTAGTCGCCGTGAGGGATCCCGATATTCAAATGCGGCGGCTGATGGAGCGGGACGCGCACCTGAGCAAGGCAGACGCCGAAAACAGGATCAAGAGCCAGATGAATGTGAGGGTCAAGGCGGCGCGGTGCTTGCAGCGCGGCGAGGGCAACGGCGTGGTCTTGTGGAATGATGGCTCAAGGGACGAACTAGCGGCCAGTCTGGACGAGGCTGTGAGAAAGCTGAGGCGGTCGAGCCCTGACTGGTGGTCTTGGATGCTGCTGGCGTGTCCGCCCTTGGCTATCGCGGTGTCGGCGTGGATATTTTGGCAGAATACGAGTATCAATCGACGGTGGGAGGCATCACAGAGCGAAGAAAAGACTAGATTGTGAAGCCCGTGGGCCTTTTAGATCTTTACATTCTTGAAGTATTCACGTTCTCACGCCTTGACGGTTGTATGCCCTGTAGTCATATGCTTGTCTCAAAGATTAAGCCATGCATGTCTAAGTATAACTAGTTAGTTAAGCAATTATGCGATTCTTTTTTGCACTACCTCGGCGGTTGCCGCTGACGTTTCTTTTGCGCACCTACAGTCGGACTTCCAAGCATGCTTTACTTGTATGGTCTTGCTATTCATCTCGGAAGATTGCTTTCCAATGCGTTGACAATATTCAGGTTGCTCAGTAAGTGCGGCCTCTTTAGTGATATACGCACTCCATGTCTCAGACCAGACCAGTAAGCAGTATGGAAGCTCTTCTGCTGATTGTTGGTTGAAGCACAAGTTTCAATCAATTGCGCATCTCTAACAGGTAACTTGGCCTGAATACATACGAGTGAGGTTTTTACGTGTCGGTCGGTCGTCCAACATGGGCCAATGCGGCGAGTTGTGTTTTATTTGTCAAGACTCAAGACTCAAGAGACTGTAGAATACATAGGTACATATGTATTCTACAAGGTAATGTACCTAACGGAGTAGAGGTGCCTAGGTACCTAATCTAAGCTCAAGTTCTCAACCCCAAAGCACCCCAGAGCTTACGCCCCACTAAGGAGTCGAGCTGTCACAGTGCAAACACCAAGATCATTTCACTGTTGCCTGGAAACACTACCTAATACCAGAGACACGCCTGCAGCGAATTGCCTCCCTTCACCAGCCTGCGTCGGCTTCGACCAGACTGTCACTGCAAAGCGCAGACACGGCGCCTGCGCCTCTCCTATTCGACTCCCTACGTACCCAGTTGCGAAACCTTTATCGACTGCCGATTTCTCGACTCTTGGCTCGACTGGATATACTGTCGTCAAGTCGGCTTGACGTCCACGAACGCACTTGACCCCGCCGCCTCGCCTTCGCTCCGCTTCCCCTCTCACCGCGACGATTGCCAGACCTTCATGTCAATTGCATCGGCAGTGACTGACTGAAGACGCCGCCACGACCATGGCCTCTCACGGCTATCAGCCGGCTCAAGTTCCAGGGTCCAGACATGGACCGCACGGGGGATTCGCACCGCACGTCATGCCGTCCCACGGCGCTCCCGCTGGCACTTTCTCGCCTGGGACCAAGATCCAAGTGGGCAGCCATCGAGTGGTGATACAGAAATATCTCTCAGAGGGTGGCTTTGCCCACGTCTATCTCGTCAAGCTTTCTTCGCCCATTGACGGTAACGACTTGGCCGTCCTGAAGCGCGTTGCTGTGCCCGACAAAGAGTCGCTGCGGGGTATGCGCATAGAGGTCGAGACTATGAAGCGCCTCAAGGGTCACCGACCGATTGTCACATACATCGATTCTCATGCCTCGGAGCTCAAGAACGGTGGCTACGAAGTATTTTTACTCATGGAATTCTGTGACGGCGGCGGTTTGATTGATTTCATGAACACGCGCTTGCAACATCGCCTGACGGAGCCGGAGATTCTGCACATCTTTGCAGATGTTGCCGAGGGCGTAGCCTGCATGCACTACCTGAAGCCGCCATTGTTGCACCGGGATTTGAAAGTCGAAAATGTTCTCATCGTCAAGCATGGTTCGTCCAAGCGGTTCAAGGTCTGCGACTTTGGGTCTACTGCGCCTCCTCGCCCTGCACCGACGACGGTGGTCGAGTGTCGACTCATGGACGACGATATTCAGAAGCATACTACGTTGCAATACCGAGCGCCGGAGATGGTCGATGTCTATCGGAAACAGCCTCTGAACGAGAAGTCGGACATATGGGCGCTGGGTGTCTTCTTGTATAAACTCTGCTATTACACCACGCCTTTCGAAGATCAGGGCCAGTTGGCCATCATGAACGCTAGTTTCAAGTATCCCCATCATCCCACATTCTCCGACAGGCTCAAAAAACTCATCGGTATGTAAATCTGTGTGCTGTGCTGTGCGATATCGCTTTTGGGTGAGGAAGAGAAGGAGAATAAGCAATGCTGACAGATCTCGAGGGTCCATGCTGCGGGAGGACATGCAGTCGCGGCCGAACATCTATCAAGTGCTTCTGGAGGCGTGTGCCATGCAGGGCAGAGAAGTTCCAATCCACGATGTAATAAGGCATTCCTCTTTGCGTAATCCTTGCATTCTATAAGAAAGGACTACGCTAACGAACCATCCCTGTGCACAGATTTATTCTGGGAAAGGGCAGCAAGAATCCTACAGTACGAGCACAACATCCCCACCGAAGGCGCAGCAACCAAAAGCAGGAGTTGTCGTTGGAGCTGTATACTCGCCCCTTCCGGACGACAAGCCAAGCCTCCCGGATATAGTACCCATGCGACGCGGCCGTCCCGCCATTTCACCTGGACCGTCGCAAAAGCAAGACCCCTCGGCCCGGAAAGTGACAGATGGTGATCCATTCGCTGCTCTCGACTCACCAAGTGCTCAAAAGATGGCCGATGCTGACGAAATATCGTCTCGTTTTCCAACGCTGGATCAGTTCTCATTGCTCCACGACAAAGGGACCAAGTTTGACTTTGATGCATCAGCAAACTCGCCCAATACTGAAAACATGCCGATGGAGCAGCAACAGCAGAACTTCGAGCGATCAGCTGATGAAGCATTTGCAATTGCATCTTCACTGACACGTCAGACGAAGCCATCAAACACCGTGAGACCGCATTCCGTCACGCCAGTAGCACATCATGCTCAAAACCATCCGTCACCTCCTACCGAAAGGTCACAATCATCAAAATCACCCTTTTCAGCACCGTCACAGAAAGAAAACGTCCCGTCCAGTCGAGCATCCGCCATTATTCGGAGCAATCCGGACTTGGAGGCGATAGCTATGTCTTCGCAAACTGCGCCCAAGTACGTGTCCACGGGAACAATGACTTCGGATATGTCTTCCCAAGCACCACCATCACAAGCAGATACGCGGTATGGCCAGACAAGCCTGCCAAAAGCTAGTTCGTCTAAGCATGCCAGCTCAGGTCTTTTGCCTGTACACGTCCGTCCGCCGCATCTGCGCCGGCCATCACTTTCGTCCAGACCTTCACTAGAGGACAACCGTCTGCAAGCGCACACTGGTGATAACACAGCGACGACGTCGTCAGGGACATTCACTATCCGACCGCGACCAGAAAGCACAGGTTTAGATTCGAGCACATTGGAGTTCCTGCGCGAGAGGGAGCTAGAGAAGCCGCACAAGTCTTCCACACAACCCCTGCCGCATGCGTCAAAAATGCCTGGGACGACCTTATTATCCAGCACCACAAGCAGTCTCCGGCCAAAGCACATAGATGACGACTCCTTATTGCTCGATACTACTGATGCAAAGGCCATGCCCCGCCTGAAACAAGTCGACCTTGATAGGACGCTGGCATCGGGAAGCCCAGGACCGCTCAAACCAGCAAAGAAGCTCAGTGGCGCCATCCATCGCTTCGAGACTGGCTCTCCCCAAGAGGTGACCAATCTCGACGTCAGTTCACCACAAACGCATTTCAATATGGGACCAGCTACTTCTGAGTCGTCCGCTCGATCCGATTTGCGAGACGTCGTCACTGGACAGACTTCAAATATTCTTGTAGACATTGACGACGACGACATGACCCCGGAGATGCGACGAGAACTAGAGAGGAAACAGCTTGAAGAAGAAGAGAAGCGGGTCGCTGCGGCTCAGGCTGAGTATCGAAGTCGTATCGCATCTCCTAGCAGCAAGCCAACTCCCGGACCCAAAAACGTGGGCGGCCCTCCTCGCACCGCAAGTACTATCCAGAGTCGCATGCAGAGCCTGCTGAACGAGGACCAGAACAAGTCCACACTTGTGCAACGAACCGCCCAGGGATACGGCAAATATACAGACGAACCAACCTCGACGCCGTCTTCAAACGCACCTCCAAGCCTACCACGCAAGCCCGCCGAGTCCAAACCAGGTTCCTACAACGGCACTCGGCCTACAAACGCCAGGCCTTCAACCGCGCATGTCCTGCCGTTCTATCCCGCAGCACCATCAGCACTACCCTCTACTACCAAACCCGCTGAATCCAAAGCACCGCCCCCAGCTCCGAAGAAGAAGCCCATGCACTTGAACAACCTCTCCGCTACAGGAGGGCGCCCTGCCTCCCCCGTTAAGCAGAACCCGACAACACAGGCTGAGCAGCTCATTGCGGTGGATCTC
Organism: Claviceps cyperi; assembly: GCA_018360075.1. NCBI lineage: Eukaryota > Fungi > Ascomycota > Sordariomycetes > Hypocreales > Clavicipitaceae > Claviceps > Claviceps cyperi. The sequence goes on from SRPQ01000232.1 coordinate 13,968, forward strand.
CCGCACCAATCTCTTATCGAGATGTCGGCGCAAGAAAAGGCGGATTATATTGCGAATTTTGCGAAGAGGTTTCCTAGTCTGGGTGTTTTGGAGATGGAAGCTCGGAGGGAGGCGGCGCAGTGATGGGTGTGTGATGCACCCTTCGTTGCGCGTACATTTTATTGCAGTGATTTGATTTGCCTATGGTATTGGCGTGTTGCATGTCAACAGTAAACATATCATTTTCTGGCCTGTACAACTAACTAAGTAGGGGAATTTAGAGGCGTGTTTCCCTTTTTGGTTTTTAGATATTGTGCTTCTGGTTTTAGTGGTGTGTATTTGGTTCGGTTGTACGTAATAGCATACATATCATGTCATGGTGAATAAGGTATTTTGAGAGTATCTACTTGATGAAGAAATGCCTTTTCTGCTCCCTTTTCTTCTTCATCTTGAGAGAGTCTCCAGAGTAGAGATGCATCACTTCAGAAGTTCAGAGCCATCATTCACTACGTTTTGGAGGCTGGAAGAATAAGAGGTACATAGGTATGTACCAGGTAGGTACCAAGTTGTGCTTACTTATCTTATCTTATCTTATCTTATCAGCAGTGCTCCATTCAAACTTTTTTTGCGCCCCCAATGCCAGCTGCAGTATCGTCAAACATCGCCAGCCCGCCGATACCCTCTGACTATAATATATTTTCAATCACCCTAACTGACCCCAACTCAATATCCTCTTCAAGTCACGAGCTATGGCCAAAAGGAAGAGTAACGCCGTCGCTAGTAATAGCGAATCCGCACCCCTCAAGAAAACAAAGGGCTCAGCGTCAGAAAAGAGCAGCAGCAAGCCGGTTGAATCCATACAGACCACGAAATTAAAGTCTTCGGCCTCGGAAAAAAGCATAAAACCAGCCGAATCAACATCTGTCAATAAGACAAAGGCTTTCGGCTCATATAATACCAAGCCGGCCGAATCCGCACCCGTCAAGAAAATAAAGACTTCAACTTCGGAGAAGAAAGTCAAGCCGACAGCGCCTTCATCCGGCGGCGACATCACGAAATTGGAAACAGAAACTCTTCAGATCATTGCAGGCTCCTACGACCATGTTCTGCATGGGCTCACCGCCCGGATCACAGAAGGGGGAGACAAGATGGAGTTCGCAGATACATTTCTTTTCAACGCACATAGCTCCGCCATTCGATGCGTCGCCGTATCACCACCCACTGCGCCCGCACCAGGACAAATGCAAAAAGTCCTGCTCGCATCCGGAAGCACGGACGAGAGAATCAACATCTACAGCTTATCGGCACACCCCCCGAGCGGCAAGAACCAAAACCTGCTAGCCAAGGTGGCCTCGCGGCCCATCCTAGAGAACTCCAAGAATAGAGAGCTGGGAACGTTGTTACATCACACTGCCACAGTGACGGCACTGCGGTTCCCGACGCGATCCAAGTTGCTGACAGCGAGTGAGGATTCAACGATTTCGGTGGCCCGCACAAGAGATTGGTCCGTCCTGAGCACAATCAAAGTTCCCGTGCCGGTGGCGCAAGGCCGACCGAGCGGTGACACGGCGCCCTTTGGCGGCACGCCGTCTGGCGTCAACGACTTTGCCATCCACCCGAGCATGAAGCTGATGATTAGCGTGGGCAAGGGCGAACGGTGCATGCGGCTGTGGAACTTGGTCACGGGAAAAAAAGCAGGTGTTTTAAGTTTCAGCAAGGATATGCTTCAGCAGGCTGGGGAGGGGAGACACTCCACGGGCGAGGGACGGAAAGTGGTCTGGGGCAGTGCAGATGGAGCGGACGAATTTGCGGTAGGATTCGACCGCGATGTTGTCGTGTTCGGCATGGACAGCGTACCAAAATGTCGCGTTATGGGCGGCGAGCGACGGATAAAAGTGCACCAGTTCACCTATATTACCATTGACGAGGACGCGGGCGTATCGATACTTGCTGTCGCGATGGAAGACGGCCGCGTTGTCTTCTTTTCCACTCGAACAGAGCATCTTGCCCCCCCAGAGGAGAGCGACAAAAAGGAGAGCGCGAAGACTGATGCGATACCGATTGCCAAGATGGTGGGCTTCGTGGGCGGCCCATCGGATAACATTGCCGGTCGGATCAAGGATATTCTGGTGTTACCGAGCACGGCCAACAGTGGGGTTTTGTATCTCGTCGGGGCGGGCAGCGAGGGCAGTATTCGCGTATGGGCGCTCTCGACCAAGGATCTTGTTGCCGCTGTATCGTCTGGCGATTCGGCGGCCGCGTTGGGGTCGGGGAAACTGATGGGCAGGTTGTTGGGCTCGTGTGAGACGCGGAACAGGATAACTTGCTTGGCAGGGTACTTGATGCTTCCGAGACCGGATGGTCTGGAGGATAGCGAGGACGAGTTCGGGGATGAGGATGAGGATGAGGATGAAGATGAGGATGACGTTGGGAACGATAGCGAGGACGAGTAGACATGGACGTTTCGAGTTATCGATTCAACGGGAGAAATGAGTCATGGTGGGAGCTGGGTTATAGGAATCTGTATATACGGGGAGTAAAACCTGTGATAGAAAGTGGAAAGTGAATATGTATAATGGCGTCACATGACAGGACCTGAAAATAGTAAATACGTACGCATACCAAATTCTCGATCGGTACACCAAAAAAATGACAAACTGCATCCAAGGAAGGGCTCTAATACAACGAAGAACGACAGGTGAGCTGAGGTGACAGCTGAGGTTTCGTTGGGTCGGCCCCATCACCAGACCAGGGTCCCCTGTATCCGGCCTCCGATTGGCGAACTGGACATGGCCCCAGCTTCATCACCCCGCGCAACGGCGCCAGCTCAGGACGATTATGCACGACGGCATCAGGCCGTGACGCGGGCATGAGGGAAGTTTGCATCCCACGACCCGTCATCTGAAGTGGTCCATACTGTGCATGGTCTCTTAAGAAAAAAAATCAAGAATTGAAACTATTCCTCATTTCTAATCTTCCAAAGCAGGAGCTGTTCATCCACACCTCGAAAGCGGGGTTCTAACACCAGACGAGCGGTGTTCTATGACCTACCTCATTAGGTACTCGCATGCACGCCCGACATTCCATTCCTGTTGCTTCAAGCTCCCGTTCAACGGCCCTGCCCACGAGGCCATCCCGCATTCCAGAAGCCAGAACTGCCGGGAATCAAACGGAATCTCTCCCGGTTCCTACCGAAACAGACAGTCCAGTCCAATACGTCGCGCCGGCACATACCAGAGGCAAGTCGGCGACCACCTCGAGAAGCCGGAGTAAGATTATCGAAACCCAACGGAAAGAAGGAGAAAAAGGGAGAAAGAAAGCAGAGGATCTACGTACGATTGGGACTTGAGAATCGAGTGCGGTTCGCTTCGCTGCCACTGCCTTTGCTGGCAGGGTAGAGGAAGCCATCATGGCGCCGCAAGGAGAACAATTCTCTGCGCCTGGCTCTGCGAGTTATGGTTCTGATACCATGGCCGTCGGGGATGGAACGTGGGACTATTCCAAGAATAACTTCTTGTTGCCCAACTTACAGGGTCTCAACTTTGAGACCATGCGGTATAATGGTGAGTCTATATATCCCTACGATGAGCAACTCCCCTGTGGGTAGAATAGATCCGTGTTACTAACGTATTTTCCCTCTTCTCTCCCTCTTTTTTTGTTTTTGCGAGTAGGCATGGGTAATCGATTTGCGACCCTTCCTCAATATCATCGTATTGTTCTGGCTCATGCTGTCATGGCGGCCCTCATCTTCTTGCTCTTCGTGCCTGTAGCGGTCATGCTAGCACGTTTCTACTCTCGGGAGCCGGGATATGCAATCGTGTACCATGCACAGCTTCACGTACTTTCTGGGCTGTTACTTTTGGCCGTCTTTATTCTGGGCTTCTTCGCCGTCGGGCCCGAACGGAACTTGACGAATCCGCACCACGGCATCGGCGTCGCCATCTTTGCTCTTTTCATTCTGCAGCTTGTTGGCGGGCGCTTGGTGCGCCACATCTCGGGATTGCGATCGCTTCGCATCATGATTCATCAGTGGTCAGGGAGAGCTATTGCTCTCTTGGGTATCGTGCAAGTGCCGCTGGGGCTTGCCTTGTATGGATCACCCAAGTACTTGTTCGTTCTCTACGCGCTGTGGATGGCCTTTTTGCTTCTTGCTTACTTTATCTTGAGCTACCGATCTGGAGGGCGTCGGGAGCTGTACATGGATTCTCGATCGGAGGGAGGCCACACGCGTGTCACCGAATCCGAGTACTTCTCTCGAGATCCCGTACGAGAACGCAGTAGTTCGATGAAATGGCTTGGGCCCCTTGCTGCAGGCGCGGGACTCTGGGCTTTACTCGGCCGAGACAACCGTGACAAGAGCAAGCCCCGCGCTCACAGTCCTACCCGGTCTCGATCCTTTATTAGTAGTCGCGGCCCTGAAATGGCGTCGTCTCGACGCGGCTCGGATAGCTATGTGACCGAGAAATACTCCGAGGCGCCCAAAAGGGGTAGCGGTGGCGGCGGATTTGCGAAGATACTGACAGCAGCCGCCGCCGCCCTCGGTGCTGGCAAACTCGTTTCCGGAATGATGAATCGCCGCAATGATAAATGGGATGAAGAATACTCTGCAGTTTCAACCGATACGCCCCGACGGCAAAGATCAGGCCGCGGCAACGTCACCACCGTGAGTAACTTCAGCAGCGACTATACCGACCACGCTCGCAGACCACCTAGTGAGACGGAGACCTCCTTGTTGCCTCCATCGGCCTACCCAGCTGGAAGAGGGTCTGATCCCAGAAGGCCGATCAGTCCTGAGCATCTCCACGCACGAGGTCGGGAAATCAACGAATCCGACTACTCCTCTTATGTGAGCCCCTCTAGGCGTCCACCCGGCAATGGGCGTGGCGGTGGCGACGGATTGGCCAAAGGTATCATGGGTGGCTTGGGAATTGCCTGGTTCAACAAGAAGCTTGCCGAGCGACGTGCGCGAAAAGAAGAGGAACGATTACGTGAGGAGGAAGACATGAGGTCTGGAGTCTCAGGATCTCGATACACTGGCGACGGGTTTCCATCACCAACTAGACGAAACTCGCGTAGACCTCCACCTCCTATTAGACGAGGGACTGGACACCCAGGAACCACAACTACGGATATGTCGGAGATATCAAGCGTCACAGAGTCCACAGTCGAAACGCGACCTGTTGGAAACTCATACGCTGCCGGGCCTCCCGCCGTCCACACAGGCGCTCCTGGGCAACCGCCTTTTGTGCCTGTGCCAGGACCCGGCTCCCATGCCGCCACATCACGATCGAGGTCTAGGCCTAGACGCGAATCAGTGTCCATGCCTCCCATGCCTGTCGATCCTAACGGGCTCCTCCATCATTCAGAAGCAGACTCATACTTGTCATCCGAAGAGGGCCGCCCGCGCCGTCGAGATTCCTCCCGAAGAAGACGTGCCGGCGAGAGGGCAGCTGCAGCCGCCGCGGCCCGCGCCGGCCAAATTGCTGCCTCGGAGAGAGACCATCACGGCTCACATACAAGCCGGCCCGTCAGCGTCAAGGTCAGAATGCACGAAGGCCGAGACAAAAACGTCACCTTGCGTCGTCTTACAGAGGACGAGACCAGAGCTACCCGCGGACCACCTACAGGCCGAGGCCGAAGCCGAGCCGACTCTGAAAATAGTCTATCAGGGCTCGAGTCTCCCAGTCACGGCCGAGGCTATCGACGCGACTCGGGCCAGAGACGAGCAGAACGGTCCGCAGAGAGACAAGCCGAAGAGAACGACCAGCTTACCCCATTGTCGCCTCCTCACCCGTCATTCGCAAAGGGCGGCGGCAGAAGAACAAGAGAGTCCAACTATTCCTCCGGACAAGCCGGTCCATCATCAGGCATGGCTCCTGCGGGCCACCAGCCTGCGTCTAGTCTGGCATCGGAAAGCCACGGCACGTGGAGTGCAATGAGCGCGTCGCCGAGGGGCACAGATTCAGTGGCGGCAGATGATAGGAGACGGCGAAGACGGCTTGAACGACGGGGTGCTGGGAGCTCGAGGCCTTCGGAAGTGGACATGTTTGACTGATTCTACAACCATGAAATGAGTTTCGCTTGTTTTCTTCTTCTTCTTCTTCTTCTTCTTCTTCTTGATGAGCTAGCTATACTCATGTCAACTTTCGTCCATGACGCCATGGGTTGATACTGGAGCTTATGTACGAATTTTGGGCCCATGCATGGCCTGGTGGATTTCCGGACGGCGTTTTTTCATCGGGCGGTATGATTGTTGATCTGGGTTTTGCTTTTGTGTTTCTTTTTATCGTCTTCACATGTATCACGAGGATGGGTTTTAACTAGATGGGAAGTTGTGGGAGGTACGTGCTTTTCTGTATTGTGGACATCACGAGCCGTGGGCATAGCCACTGAATGGACTTTATTTGCTGCGATGAGGGAGAGGGGGGGCGTGGGTGTTGCTATGACGAGAGATGTGAGGTAATTTCGGATGAGTTCTTACGTCAAAAAAAGGTTGACGATTGACAATAATCAGGGGTGAATTTGGGTGGAGATGATTGTGGGTGATGGATGCACTATGCACATATATGAGAAATGAAAAACCCGGGTCATGTAACTTATCAGTTATGAGTATCAATTTATGAAGCTCAAGTCAAGTCCCATTCAGCTGGTGTGAGGGACGCGACACGTTCCCGGCAATATGCATATGTGCGTGTGCGAAAAGACCATGAAGTAAGTCGTCACGCGTGAGGAAGCATGCAGAGTTGTTCACATCAGGATTGCACTGAAGAAATGCCATGTTGGTCTTACCTAACAGCTGAGAAAGAACAGCGCTTTTCTCAAGAGGGAAAATGATGTCGAGCAATTCTACAGGCAAAGGTTGCAGCGAGGGCCGACTGCGAGAGGAACATTTGGCGCGTACCGATGCCAGACTTTGTTTCGTTTTCTTGCACTCCCATGGGTTGTTCATGGTTAACTTGGGCTCGATGGGCAAAGAAAGATCTTTGGCGTTTTCCTCTGATCTGAACAGGCGTAAGATTTGTCTCGGGCGGATAGAGGTTCATTTCCTGCCCGGCTTTCTGGGCTTTTTGAATGAATATTACGATTCGAATGGTCAGTCCGAGGCTAGACCAGCGCAGATTATTAGAGGACCTTTGTTTCGTGTTGAGTGAGAGCTAATGCGTCACTGTGGTCCTCAGAATCCCTCGATACATAGACTAAAAGAGTCTAATCTGGTGAACTTCACGTGCCTAGATACCTATGTATCTATGTACACACGTTATACGCGGGTCGGGACAGGTCCCCAACCCCGCTTCTTCTGAGCCGCAACCGCAAAGGAGGCGGCAACACCACATGCTTCTGGAGTCCTCCGACTGCAAATATCCTTCATCCCGCATCCCAAGACAAACCACGCGTAACCACCAAGGCGCCTCACAAGCTTTTTCGCCGGTACCGGTGCAGACGTCTCCCAGAGCTTCCGCGCATCAGTCAATGGCTCTGGGATTGACACAAGGCTGACGAGCGAGCTATCCTGAAGCAAGAATGCCTCACCGAGCACCCAAGAACAAGGCCCAGGCCGCGTCGCTACCCGCCCAACTGGCACCGCCGCTCGACTACAAAGCTGTTGCCGCACAGTGGGCTAAAGCAAAGCGCATACAAGCCGCCAATGATGCAGAAGCCAAGACGCTCGGCCAGCCCACGGAACGAGACGCCGCGAAAGCGCTGGAGCTCCAGCGGGAACAACTGAACCAGCTCCGTCAGAAATCGTACGAGCACAGATGGTGGTGGACCGCCGCCTTCTGGGCCTGGCTGCTCGCCACGCATGCTGTTGGACTCTGGCTCTTCACGAGCGGCTTTCTGCTGACTCGGCTCGTCTTGGAGGATACGTCGAGCTGCACAGTGCCTCCCATTGAGAGCAAGCTGGCACCATTGAGCATTGGCAAGGGCTGCTGGCACCCCAAGACGTTTGATCGCGCTGTCGTCATTATCATTGACGCGCTGCGCTACGACTTTACCGTCCCGAAGCCGGAGTCGACCACGAAGAAGCACGAATTCCACAACGCCTTTCCCTTTATGCACGACACAGCACTCCGGTCGCCGCGCAATGCTGTCCTGCGCCCCTTCATCGCGGATCCGCCGACGACGACGCTGCAGAGACTAAAGGGCCTGACGACCGGCACGCTGCCGACTTTCATTGATGCTGGCAGTAATTTTGCGGGCTCGGCTATAGACGAGGACAACATCCTCCTGCAGCTCAAGGATGCGGGCAAAAAGATTGCGCACCTGGGCGATGACACGTGGGTCTCTCTGTTCCCGGGCTACTTCGAACCCAACATCAGTAAGGCTTACGACAGTTTCAACGTCTACGATCTCCACACGGTCGACAATGGCGTCATGGACAATATCTTTCCGCTCATGGAGGCCAAGGCCCGTGGGCAATGGGATCTCTTGATCGGCCACTGCTTGGGGGTTGATCACGCCGGCCATCGATATGGGCCAGACCACCCGGCCATGAAAGCCAAGTTGCGGCAGATGGATGACTTTATTCGGCGGCTCACGGCCACGATTGACGACAAGACCCTTTTGGTGGTCATGGGCGATCACGGAATGGATGACAGGGGAGATCACGGCGGCGAGAGCGACGATGAGATTGAGGCTGCGTTGTGGATGTACTCCAAGGCACCGATCTTTGGACGTACGTCTCCTGCATATGCCGTGCCCCCTGCGAATGCCAAAATTCGACCGGTCAACCAAATCGATCTGGTGCCGACGCTGTCGCTTCTGCTGGGCATCCCCATCCCGTTCAACAATCTGGGTCGACCTATCGAAGAGGCTTTCTCCGGGCCCAAGGGCAACGACTGGGCCAACCTCGCCGCCGTTTCTCGCATGACATCGGCCGGCATTGAGAGATACCAGGCATCCTATTTCAAAGCCCGTGGAATCTCTCCCTCTTCCGGCTCTGATGCAGATTCGCCGACAGAACTGTGGACCGCCACGAAGAAGGTGCCCGTCTCGTCCCACCGGGAAAGCTACAACGCCTTCACTCGGTTCCAGGAAAGCACGCTGCGTGTATGCAAGGACCTGTGGGCCCGATTCGACATTCCGCGCATCATTTCGGGCGTCGTGGTCACCGCAATCGGCGTCCTCTTGCTCATATTGTACGCGTCACGAACCGAAGATGACGACTTTGTGGTCATGAACGACGTGGAGCTCGACTATGCAGAGAAGAAGCTAGAGGTGTTGGCGTTTGAGAGCAAAGGCGAGGCCGAGCCACACGCAGATCATTATTACCACCGCGATATGCTCCGCGGCCTGTGGGACACTCGCTTCCTCCTCATCGTGGGGACCCTCACCGCCGCCGCCGTATATAAGCACCAGCCCCTGGACCGCCTTGCCACACTCATCATGCTGCTGGCCCTAACGGCCGTGGGCAGCGTCATTCACAGCGGTGGCAAGACGCTTGCGCACCTGCTGCCGCGAACATTCTGGGGCTGGCTTGCCGCCATCTTTACCCTCAGCCACTCCATCGGCTTCGCCTCCAACTCGTACACGATTTGGGAGGACCGCATCCTGCTCTTCTTTACTGCCACGTTCGGCTTCGCTGCCATCGTGTCGTCGTTGCGCATCGTGGACCGCGTCGAACGCACCATGGCCGTATACCATTCGGTTGCCTTCCTCCTGCTCGGTCGCTTGGCCTCGTACTCGACGCTGTGTCGCGAGGAGCAGATGCCTTACTGCATATCGACGTACTACGCCTCAGTTAAATCCACCGTCTCAGCCCCCTGGCAGCTCATCATCCCCTTTGCCGTGTTCCTCGCCCTGCCGCCCCTCGTCAAGTCTTTCTTGACTCCGACACGATCCTACCAAGGCCTGGCCCCCACGTGGATTGGCTACGTCTTCCGCACGGGCTTGTTCCTTTCCGCTCTCTATTGGACCATCGATGCCGCCAACAACGGCGCCTGGTTCGCTGACAGGCTATCCGAGAGCATGCTTAAGACTATTGGCGTATACCTTGCGCAGACGATCCTAGCGCTTTCCCTCGTGGCAGGCACCACGGCCTTCATCTGGGCCCCTCCCAGCGTATCCATCGTATCAACCACAGCCCCCAAAACAGGGCAAGCCCGCGTCGCCATCCTTGGATACAGCAACGTCCTTGGCTCCCGCTACCTCCTCCTCCCGCTCAACATCCTCGGCGCATGTCTCCTCCTCACCAAGCCTATGGGCGCAGGGGCCCTCGCCTTCATGATGTGGCAAGTCCTCTCCCTCCTCGAAATCATCGACCTCAACAACCTGAAAACCGAAACCATTGGGCCCATCATGCTCGCCATCCTCGGTAATATGTACTACTTCAAGACTGGCCATCAAGCCGTCCTCTCCTCCATCCAGTGGGACAGCGCCTTCATTCCCCTCTTCACCGTCCGATACCCCTGGACGCCCCTCGTCGTTATCCTCAATACCTTTGCGGGGCCTATCCTCGCTGCCGTGAATGTGCCCCTGTTGTCGATGTGGAAAGTCGGTCCCAAGCAAAAGGGTGTGTTGGAGACCGTGGCGCGGTCCATGGCTGTTTTCGTGGCGTACTATGCGGTTGAGGCGCTGGCTACCATGAGCTGGGCGGGCTGGCTGCGACGTCATCTCATGTTGTACCGGGTGTTTAGCCCGCGTTTCATGATGGCAGGGGTGTTGCTACTTGTGCTGGATTTGGTGCTTTTGTTGGTTACATTGACGGGGGTTAGGTGTAATACGTTCTCGGTGAGTGATGTATTTGGATGGGCGGACTAATAAGACGGACTGGACGTCTTCTTTCTGTTTTTTTCCTTTTTTGGCTTCGAGTCCACATTCTTCCTTCATTGTTTCATCCCTTATTGTATTTCTATGTATATCTACTGGACTGTCACTTTTTAATCACTTTGCGGTTTTGTGTTATCTGTTGGGGCGGTGGATATATGTACAAAACATGTCATGGCAGAGCACGGGACGGCAGGAGGTTCGGGGTACTCATGTTTGGATGTACCCTATTTCTATTCACATGTGGCGAACCACATAGACGGCCTCTTACAAGAACCAAGATGTCTGATTTATCACAAAGCAATGTGTTCAACTTGAAACATCACGACTCCATTTGGAAGTGAGGAGACCGGCACACAGTGTTATGATATGGCTTCTCTCCCTGGAGAATGAGAATTGTCCAATTTGACTCTGGCACACTACATATCCCCGCCGCAAAATCCAAAACACTCAAATGCAAACGCAATTCATCTCTCCATCACAGCCGTCCCCTTAACCGCTATCCCTCCATCCGGGCCCTCCACCCACACATCCCACGGCCGTCCTTCCCCCTCCGCCTCACGCACGCACACCCTCAGCGGTTCCCCAACGTACAAGGGCGCAAAGTTGCGATATATAATGCGGGCGGCGATCCCACGCAGCTCCCTCAGCATCAGCGCGAGGGTCAGCGGCCCATGCACGAGTAACCCTCTGTGGCGCTCTACAGAGCGAGTATATAGCGGGTCAATGTGGATGGAGTGGGCATTGAAGGTGAGAGCTGAAAAGAAGAAGAGGTGTTTTGGCGAGGGAGTCGCGGTGGAGGAATAGGTTGGTTCGCGGCGGGCTTGGGGAGTGATTGTTAGCGCGGTGTGTGCATGTGCGTTGTTGGGCTCCAGGAGGAAATAGCCAAGCAAGGAAGGAGGAATACAACCAGGAGATGATGCCAAAACAAGTCAAAGTATACATGAAGTGAATTTCAACGTCCGTGTACGTACAAGATGTCGACTCGACATGCGAAGAAAACCAAAGAAAGAAAGAAAATAGACACGCTAAGAGAGGAAGCACACCACCCCACGAGGAGAAGAATGTGAACAAGACACACACGGACACGGACACGGATAACGCCTGAGAGAAAAGCACCACAAAGATGCAGTCATCCACGTTCAAAGAAAGAGACAAAGAAAAAACGCATACCCTTGATGACTCGCCGCCCCCCCTCCCGCCCCTCCAGTTCCCCCTCCCTCATAAATACCAACGTCCTCCTCTCCTCGATATCCCATCGCCCGTCTTCCCCTTCCCCAGGTCCATACCCAAGCCCATACCTCCTCCACACATCCACAAAAACCTTCTCCTCTACCCCCTCCCCCCTCACATCAACCCTGTCAATATCCTCCCGACACCTCCACGGCCTCCCATCCAGCACGAGATTCTCCTCCCACCCCCGATGGAAAATGACCTCCCCGCCCGCCCACATCCTCCGTGGAAACGCCGCCCCAGGGGAATGATCCGGGTCGGCGCCGTCGGTGCCCAGGCGGGACGGTGGAGTCAGGAGAGGGAAATAGACGAGATGGTGGCCTTGGGGGAGTTTCCGGGGCGGAGACTGGATTATGGGGAGTGAGGGGGGGTGAGGTAGATCGAGGAGGTCACTGAGGGTCGTGGCGAGGAGGTGGGAGGGCATGGGGTTGAGGTGATCGGGGATGAGCTTAGTAGGCGTGGATTGTAGATGGGGGAAAGGGGGAGATGGTGAGGATGAGGATGAGGATGAGGATGCGTGGTGGAGGGCCGTGAATGAGGAGAATAGACTGGTTGGCAATTCGGGTCGGCGACAATCGGACGGTGAAGCGAGGGAGGGTTTGAAAAGCTGTTTCATTTTGGCGGCAGTTGGGCGCATTGAAATGGCCATGATCGGTTCACATTAGAGGCATCTGAATGGTGTTGATGTTGGTGAGAAGGTCTGGTGCGTTACGTGTGCTGTAGTGTACAATGTTCGGTGGTTAATTGGACCAAATTCATGTATATGTGTATTGTGTACATACATAGGTACCTGACTACATACCTCGGTTAATACTACGAAGTAGGTACCTAATGTACCTACCTAGGTATCCTAGATACAGGCTACGAGGCCCCACGTTGGGTGGGCCGAGGCCAAGGACAAAACTTGTGTGAGGTGAGGATCGCTGCCACCAGCCCCTAGCCATGTCACGTGACCGCTGCAGATTCTGTGCAGCCCGCGGAGTATTAGGCTCAACCCCTTATGCTCTTCCTTTCATTTTCTTCTCTAGTCTACTCTCTTGGTTAATAGAGCTTCACTCATCGCCTCCTGTGCCCACTGTGATCAGTCGTGACAACTTGTAAGTTGTGATGAGCTGCAGTGCAGGGACAGGAAATAATATTCTGGCACAGAAATGCAGGATCGATGCCGAGTCTATTGACTGGAAGAGATCTAGCTAACAGAATGGGTAGAAAACTCTTTCCAAGGAATCGTACAGAACGCTCATTCTATCGGATTCCATGAGGTTCCACGAGTGGGATCCACACTTGGGCTATGTACCAAGTACCTCCACCTACAGGCTCACTGCAACAAATATGCGACTTGCATCTGCGATTGAGCATGTAGTGTCATTAACGCTTTACTACGCGCGAGTCTGGAACCTCGAGCCCATTTGCGGTTTCGGCCAACCTCTCTGAAATCCGTTTTTAAACAACATTAGAATTATCCATGGGCGCTGGATGGGCGCTGAATGTCAGTAGAGTCTCAACAAAAAGCCTCTTGTACTCCTTCTATCAAGTCAAGAGTAAATGGTTTCATCCAGGTACATGTGACTACTTTTTCTTGAACATCCAGATACCGAACTTTTCCTTCCCTTGCCAAGGTAGCTCCTCTTCCCGATCTCTTCATTGATTATTCCCGTATGATTGTCGGCGGGGCCGAGATAAAATCGATTCTTCATGTGAGTTTCTGTTTGTGTAGCATAGTTGGCCACTCTTAACTAATTAAATCGGTTGACGAGGTGACATTGTTCTTGGCTTCCCAAGCCTTCAGGTCACCCTTGAAATTTTTGAGAGCAGCAGATAAGCCGAACTGGAAGTCAATGCCCTCGACTCGATGAGTAGAGTTGATATTCTTGACCAGGGTAATTTGGAAGCAGGTGGCGCCGCCTTGTCGGGAGACGATGGTGGAGGAAGCAAGGAAGTACTCCCAGATCTTGTTACATTAAATCGTCTTGTCAGCAATGAAAACATGTCGACATAGTCAAGATCATTTGTTGGATGCATACATTCATTCATTCACTTACTCGGTACCATCGCTTGCCATACTTGGCCTCGACCTTTTCACGGTTTCCGATCCAGTTTCGGTACCATCTCCACAAGGTGGCAGAATAGTGAACGCCAATGGTATCAACGTTCTTGATCTCGAAGCCGGCGCCCTCCAACTTGTCAATGACGAAGCCCAGCGGGGTCGATGCATCGGCACCGGGAAAGATATACTTGTTCATGAAGAGACCCCAGACGAGATCTTCATACTGCCATGGCTTTCGGAGACCGGCAATTTGCAGGAAAAAGACACCATCGTCATCAAGCATGTCGTACACCTGAGTCAAGAAGCGGGAAAAGTGGCGGACACCAACATGCTCGGCCATCTCCAGACAAGTAATCTTGTTGTAGAGACCCTCAGGGACGGGGATGTCGCGGTAGTCCATGCAAAGAATTTTGCTCTGCTCCTCGGTTACACCAACCTTGCGCATGGCGCTGTTGCCCCAGGCGGTCTGGTTACGACCCAGGGTGATTCCGGTGACGTGGGCACCGTAATTTTCGCTGGCGAAGCGGGCAAGAGTACCCCAACCGCAGCCAATATCCAGCATCCTTTCGCCCGACTTCAAACCAATCTTCTCACATACGATAGCCAACTTGTTGTCCTGGAGCTGCTCCAGAGTCTCCTCCTGGTTAATATCGGAAATAACACCGGACGTGTAAATCATGCGTGGGCCGAGGAACCAGCCGTAAAAGTCATCGCCGCGGTCGTAGTGGTCTCGGACCTGTTCTTCGTCTATATTCGCGTCAGCCTCAGAAGCTACATCGCAAGCATGGAAATTCGAGTAACGCCAAAGAAAAGAAGAGTGGAACATATCAAGATTAGGGATAAGCTACCTTGAGAACGAGTGTGCATAATCAGCTCGGGAATCATGCCAGTCAAGAAAAACTTTAAAAGGCTGATGGTGAAACGGAAGCTGGCCCAGTCATGACGGTACTCCATCACCTCGAGGCAGTCACCCTTGAAGTCGACGTCGCCATCAAAGTACATTTCATGGAACGTGTCGAGAGGGATCTTGTTGGAGCCGCGGTACTTGGCACGGTCCGCCTCCTTCTTGAAGTCGAGGTAGAACTCGACTGGGCGACCAGGGTACTTGGCTTTCTCATTGCGTCGTGGACTGATGGAGGAAATTACGATCCACCAGGCAGCCAGGAGAGGGAAATCAATAATGATGGCAAGGAAGATGAAAGTTTTGAAGCCACCGCCAATCTTCCACTTGACGTAGTAGGGCAGGCCGAGCAAGACGGATAGGAGAAGCTTGTTGTTGAAAGAATCGGAGCCAGGACCGTCGGCCGGTAGCGGAGCATTTTTGATAGCGGGATACTTCATAGACGACATGATTAGCAGATGCAAGTGGCAAGAAGCAGGCAGCATCGCAAGGTGGTGGAAGCTTCAGGAGCTCTTGGACTCTTTTACCTCGGTGATGCGAACACCGCATTCTCCATCCACCTTCAGTACAGGCGGTGTCGCCTTCGGAGTTTCGATAAACTCGAACTCGCTCTCGTTGCTTGTGAGGCTCGTAGGCTTGGACATGTTGGCGAGGGAGACAGCACGGAACCGTCAATTGCCAATTGCAAGCTTCTGAAGAAAATCGCTGGAGAGAAGAAGAACGAGGAGAAGGGGACACAGAAGGGAGAAAGGTGTATGCGATAGAGCCTCAGGCCTCCGTAGATCATCCCCTTGGTCCCCTTTTTTTCAATAGCGCCGATGGTGCCTGTGCCTGCCTGTGTTTGTGCCTGCCCCGTGTTTGTGCCTGCCCGTGTTTGTGCCTGCCGCCCGCCACCGTCATATGTACTCGTCTCCTATAGGCTGGGGGTGGATCACCTCTGCCACGGAAGGAAATAATGGTTCGATCACGTCCGAAGAAGTACATACATACATGTAACATATGGAGTACATGTACATAACATACCTACATACCTAAGTATGTACCTACTTAGAAGGGCCAACAGAATGCGCCGCCACTTCAAGCTCATTCGTGCCCCCAGACCTGCACATCTTCATACTCGGTAGAGCGAGAGTTGCCATTTGTCCTCCATCCCACATGTCGACAATGTATCATCAGATGCGCTAATCACAGAAGTCGAAAGAAAAGAGGGCGAGAAGTGTGAACAATTTGCATCTCCTAACGCCAAAAAGAAGGCAGTGCCTTTGCCGTCCACTCTGGCCTTAGCTAGTTAGGCAAAACTGGAGAAACCGTGCGGCGACGCGTAGCGGGCGCACATTTCGTGTTTGCCTCTTTACTCAGCTGAAAATCGAGCCACGTGATCTGTCTGTCGTGACTTGCCGTCCTGCGATGCTATCAACGATTGACAAGTTTGGCAAAATACATATCATGATGCATAGCGAGTTGAGTTTAGCACTCGCAGCTGCAGGCGGCCCTAAGCAATCTCGGCGAATACGTAGCATCGCCCGCCACGCCGCACGGGCTCATTCAGATTGAATTTTTCCGTTTCTAGGACTCACGGGTCACAGAACTCACCTAATTATGTATATGATGTACTCGGAATCGAAAAAAGCGATGATCATGAGTGTACGGTGCCGGTAATTTCAGGGCGACTTGATCCTCTTCCTACGGGATCTGTAGCATTCAATTCTCGATCTATCCGGACTCCCGCGGCTGGTGCCGGGTTTAGCGAGTATTGCTATGCGCGACTCTATTATTCTAATCGCGCGACTACTCCACTCATCCCCCCCCCCC